>MCFG01000002.1:157500-300000 GCA_002104895.1 Anaeromyces robustus | reverse complement strand
TTCAATTTATTTGGAATTAATAGGAAATTAAAAAGTAAAAAAAAATAATATAAAATATT
This sequence comes from Anaeromyces robustus, assembly GCA_002104895.1. Classification (NCBI taxonomy): domain Eukaryota; kingdom Fungi; phylum Neocallimastigomycota; class Neocallimastigomycetes; order Neocallimastigales; family Neocallimastigaceae; genus Anaeromyces; species Anaeromyces robustus. Next base: position 299,941 of record MCFG01000002.1, on the reverse strand, counting down.
ACCATTTAATAACAAACCCATTTATTTATTATTATATAATTGAAAAATAACAATAAAATCAAAAAAAAAAAAAAAAGAATTTGTTTTTCTAATTATACCTTTTACATATATAATAAAAATAAAATGTTAAAAGGTATAAAATATTATAAATATAATAAAAATCGATTAGAATTGTTTTAATACATTTTATTTATTTATTTTATTTTAAAAAAAAAAAACTTTATTTCATATTTATTATTTATTATTCCTTTTTTTTTATTTTATTTATTTATTTATTATTATTGTTATTATTGATGATGATCTTAATAATGTATGGAATATTCTGAAAATTTTCTGTTTTTTTTTTTTTTTTTTTTTTTTTTTTTGATTTTTGTTGAATAAAAAAATGTTAATAAATAATAATATTATTTATAATAATAATAAAAATAAAAATAAAAACATGTTATATATATATATATATAACTTTTTTCATTTTATTATTATAAAATAATTAATAAAATAAAATTATAATAATTGATATTATGTTTTTCTTTTTAATATTTATTTATTCATTTATTATAATAATACTTTCCTTTTTTTTTTTATCATTTATTATCTTTACTAATTTTATATTAATTATTATATAAAGAATAATTTTTTAGTTTTTGTCATATTATAATAATAATAAATGTAATATTAATAAATAATTATGAGAGTTTTTTTTTCATGATTATTCATTATTAATTACTATTAAATTTTTATATGTTTTTTTATATATATATTTTTTTTAAACTCTTTTCTATTTTGGGTTTCACCCTCTCTTCCTCACCCCCTCGAAATCATAATATCATAAAAGTTATATATATACATTTTTAACTTTTTTTTTTTACATTTTTATTCATAGTATAATTTATTCAAAAAACAAAAAAAAATCGATATTTAAACTGTTACTATGATTAATCAAACCAAAAAAAAAAAATGTGTATATATAAAAAAATATTTACAGATTCTTCAGACGATATTTTTACTATTTTTTAAACTGATTAAAATTAATATATTAATATCAATTAATTAATTAATTAAGATTTCTTCTTCTTCAATATCATACATAAATTGATATCCATACTTAATATTATTAAATCATTCATTTTTCTATAACTATCTCTATTAGATATGACATTATCTTCCTTGGTTATAATATCCTAAAGCCATAATAAACTACAATAACTATTTTGACATTTTGACCACCTAATCTATGATATAAATTTCCCCAGAAATTACAAGAACCGATTCATCTCTTTTAATTCAGCGAGACGTTTTCAAAAAACCTCTATTATAATTTAAATTAAATTAATTTTTTTTTTTTTAAAAAAAATTTAATATGATTTGAAATTTTGTCTGATGATAAATAGGTTCTAAATTTAAAAATAATGTATCATTGATATTGTCATTATTATTATTATTATTTATTATTTATTATTATTATTATTATTATTATTATTAGAATCATCATTAATCTCAGTATTAATTATATTTAATAATATATCTAATGGTTAATAATGAAAATAATCTACTTGACAATATATAGTTTCAAATTTTGTCATACAAAGAGACCTTTAAGTATTTATTAATTTTCGTAAATTATCATCATACTTAAAAACATTATACTATCATCAGACATACATTGTATACATTATATTTGTTTTGTCATTTCTGCTTAAAAGGTTAATCTTGGAATATGATTATTTCCGGGGAAATAGAGATAAACCACTAATAAAATCGAAAAGAAAACTTAAATCAAATTCTTCCTATTGATAATTACTATTAATTAACTTTATATTCTGAAATATCAATCAATCAATCAATCCTATACTAATTTAATTTCTATTTTTCATAACTTTAAGTAATCTAAATATTCTTTTTTCATCTGTAAATAAATAATAAATTACTTCATCGAAAACACAACCTATAAATTGTTGATAAAACAACAAATAATTATACATCTTTTAAGTATTTATATTGTAAAGAAAAATAATATACCGTTAATTGGACAAGAAATATTATATTTGAACCAGAATATAATATAATAAAGATATCAAATATTGAATGCATTTTTTTTTTAATTATCTGATTTATTAATTTATTATTATATATTTATATATATATATATATTATAACTTTAATACTTTTTAAGAATAATCTAATAAATTTGTTGTAATAGTAAATCCAACTAAATTTTATATATTATTAAAAAATTTTTTTATTATCATTATCTTTCTTTTTTTTTTTAATTCTGTCTATCATTACGTAGAATATCATTATAAATATGTTCTTATAACTAAAAATAAATAGTTGTAAAAGTTTTTTTTATCCTTTATATGGAAAATTTTGATGTTACTTATAATGATAATCCAAGATAACCTATCAATCCTACATCTTTTGATTCCGGTGTTTCAACTGAATAGAAAAATAACCATAGTCATAGGACATACATAGATTATGATTATTACATTCTTGGTAGATAGAAAAATTTTGAAACTTTTTCGTAAAATATGAAAGTTTATCATAATAAGAACGTTTTTATACTACTATACTTTCATATTCTCAAAAATAAGAACGAACCCCCACTTCCTGATTTAACATTTGTACATTTATATATATAATTTTTATATTTAAAATTTTTTCTTTTTAATAAAGATTCTTAAAAAAAAATGGTAAATATTTTTTATTCCAGAGGGTAAAATTTAAAATTTATGACAATGAGACTTAAAATATAAATCATCTATTTAAATTGAGGTAAATTATTCTATTTTTTTTAAATTTAAACTTTCAAGATAAGATTTTAATAACGTAATAGTTATTAAAAAAGAAAAAAAAGTATTACTAAATGTTACAACACTTTACGAATTTATAATAATTTGTAACTTCTATGATTAAAGAACATGATATTAATAATCAATTCCAAACGATGGAAATCATTATTACCAATAGAAAATCATTTTATTATGATAACTTGAAAATTTATAAAATAAAAAAAAAAAGAAAAGAAAAAGAAAATATGATGGATCATAGATTTAACGAAAGATATTTTTATACTAAAAAATATTTAAGTTACAAAATTTTGTAACTTCTATTATTAAAGATCATGATATTATAATCAATTCCAAACGATGGAAATCATTATTACCGATAGAAAATCATCTTATTATGATAACTTCAAAGTTTATGAAATAAAATAAAAAAAAAGAAAAGAAAAAAGAAAATATGGTGGATCTTAGATTTAACGAAAGATATTTTTATGCTAAAAAATCTTTAGCATAGAAATTCAAATTATCTGAATATTAAAAAAAGTATGTCAATTATATCATCATCATAAAAATTGTATTATAAAAAAAAAAAAAAAAAAGAAAATATATTTATAATCAAACCAATACCTATAAATAATGAAAATAATATAAATAATTATTATTACCAAAAAAAAAAAGAAAAAGAAAAGAAAAAAAATTGAAATTACTGATGATATACCAACTAATAAATGAAACATTTATTAGTTAGAGAGAGAGAAAAGGTCTGTTATAATAGATAGATAATAAAACATTAATGTAAAGTATGGAAAGATAAATATACTTCCAATCGAATAAATACACTTTTAACAGTATATTATTCGCTTCTAACCATAAAAAAAAAATATTGGAAGTTTATATATATATTTTTTTTATTTTTATCAACTATCCTAAATCTTTCCGTATATAAAAATAATTATATATTCAAATATAAAAGAAAAAAATAATCGAAAATAAAAATATTTTATAAATGTTAAATGTTATATATTTAATATTTTAAATTATATATTATAATTGTAAATACAATTAATTGTAATTTTATAATCCTAGACCCTACATTGAATTTCCAGATAAAATAGAAAATATATAAAAAATATATATATATTCTTACTTCTTGTACATATGATAATGAATTAATATATAAATATTTATACTGATTGATTATATAAATATTAAATTATCTAACTACCTAATTAAATAGTATTTATCTTGTAAAATATTTTTTTTTATATGAAGAGAATATATAATATAAACATCACTAACACTTTCAAAATAACTATATTCATGATATATTATTGAAATTTTTTATTTTTTTTCTTTTTTTATTTTGAATAATATATATAAAAAAAAATGTTTCTTCTATTTAATATTACGGAGGAACCTTCAATCAATATTAAACAATAATTTTTTTTTAGTTAATTACTGTATGTAATATGTAGAAAACTGATATATATATAATATGGATAAACTCTGGTTAGGATTCAATATATATATTTTTCTTTTTTCTTTTTTTTTTTGGAGGCAATTATGGTTATATAAATTTCCTAATAATTTTTATTTATTTATTTTTTTTTTTTTTGAGGCAATTATTATTATTTTATTAATTCTTTGCATATTTTTGTTTTAATTTTTGTTTTGTTTTGTTTTTTATTTTGTTTTTTTTTTTGAGGCAATTATTGTTATATAAATTTTTTGCATATTTTTTTTTTAATTAAAAATAAAAATTTTATTTTATATTTATATTTTTATTTTTATGATTTTATGAGATATATAATTATTTACTATTTATATTTATTCCATTAATTAAACAAATTTTATTTAATTTTATTTATTAAATACATTATATATATATATATATGATTATTTAATTATTTCTATTAATATTAGTTAAATTATACTTATTCTTATGACTGAAATGTTTTTTTTACAAATTTCACCTGTTTCATTAAATTTTATATAATAATTATTCTATATTAGTATTATAATAATAAATCTTTTTTGTGTTTCTTTATATATTGTATATTTATAATTTTTATCTTTTTATTATTTTAGTTGCCTCACTTATAACTATTTTTTTTAAAAACCATTTAAAAAATGCTACAAATTTGTCAAAGTGATGGAGCAGATAATTTAGTATATTCATTTTGTTTATAAATATGTAAAATAATTTATTTATTTCAATTTTCAATTTTTAATTTAAATTTTAATATAATTTTTGTATTTTTGTATTTTTGTATTTTTTCTATTTTTCTATTTTTTTATAATTTTTTTTTCTATAAATTTTTTTAATATTTTCCATTAATAATTTTTTATCTTTCATATAAATAAATGAACAAAAATGGTTTAATTAAAAGAATTTTTATTTTAGAAGAAATTTCGTTTATTTTGTATAAAAAAAAATAAAAATAAAGAATAAAAATAGAAATAAAATAAAAATAAAATAAAAACAAAATAAATCCCTACTCAATATTCTAGAGAATAACAATAATAGTGAAAAAAAAGAAAAATAGTGAGAAAAAAAGAATAAATTAATGAAATAGATATTATTGAAGTAATTGAATTAAGAGTTTCCAAAAAAAAAATAATAATAATAATACTATAAATAATAGTATAACATGATTCTAAACGATTAAACTTTATTTTTTTTTTCTTCAAAAAATAAAAAGATAAAAATTAAGAAAACATTTATTAATTTATTTCTAAATAAAATAAAATAAAATAAAATAAAAATGAAAAAGTTTTTTGTAATTTAATAATTTACTAATATTTTATTATTTAATTTGGAAAAATGTATATATAAAAAAAAATTATCTGTTATGTTATTGAATGAATTAAGTGGATTAAGATAAAAAAAAAATATCTGTTATTGAAATAAGTGGATTAAGGATGAAAGATTTTTATATAATTAAAATTATTATTATTAAGATTTATTTAGTATTTATTATTTATTATTTATTATTTATTATTTAGTATTTAGTATTTATTATTTATTATTATTATTATTATTATTATTATTATTATTATTAATTATTATTAATTATTAATTATTATTATTATAAATATTATTATTATTATTATGATTATTATTATGATTATTATTATTATTATTATTAACTATTATTTATTATTATTATTATTATTATTATTATTATTATTAATTATTATTATTTATTATTATTATTATTATTATTTATTATTTATTATTATTATTAATTATTATTAATTATTATTATTTATTATTAATTATTATTATTATTATTATTATTATTACAATTACTATTATTATTATTTATTATTCAATATTATTATTATTATTATTATTATTATTATTATAATTATTATTCATTTATTATTTATTATTATTATTCATTTATTATTCAATATTATTATTATTTATTATTAATATTATTATTATTATTATTATTATTATTTATTATTATTATTTATTATTATTATTATTATTATTATTATTATTATTATTATTATTACAATTACTATTATTATTATTTATTATTTATGATTATTGTGGTTGTTGTTATTATTGTTGTTATTATTATTATTATTATTATTAATTATTGTTATTGTTATTTGTTATAATTGTCACCAAACTTTTTTAATAAATAATGTATATTAAGAAATGATAATTTTTTAAATTGTTGTATTAATGATAAAGTTTACATATCTTTTAATAATAATAAACATATCTTTTTCAATATAAATTTAAGTTGGAAACTAGAAAAAGTTAAATATATTAATATTAAATAATCCATATTCTAAAAGATCGTCAATATAAACATATAAAAAAAAAAAGAGAAACTTTTTCAACAAAACTACTACAAATCATAGAATATAAATATAATTATTATGTTTTTTTTTTTTTAATAATAAAAGAAATAAATAGATATTGACTTAGATAAGAAAATTGAAAAAAAAAATTGAAGAGAATGTTAGAATAAATAATAGATAATACATATATGTTATATTTTTAAATTTGTTGGAATGATTATCAATATTGCCACAGCAATATTTATTTATGTTATTTATTTATAATATTTACTTAATGATACTTTTTCATAAAAATATCATCATAATAATTTATCAAAAGGTTATTTTGTTTTGTTTTTGTTTTGTTTTTGTTTTTTTTGTTTTTGTTTTTGTTTTTGTTTTTGTTTTTGTTTTTGTTTTTGTTTTTTTATTTTATTAATAATTAATTATACATATTATAAATGATGAATATTTTTAAATATTTTTTAAACTTTTGTAATTTTTTTAATATGACAATAATTAAAAAAGTATTAAAAAATATTATGGATTTTGGATTATGGATTTTGGGAGAAAAGTATAAACAAAAAAAAATTTATCATTTTATTTATCTTCATATATATTTATTTATTTTCTTATTTCTTTTTATTATTAATTTATTTATTTTTATAATTTCATTTATTAACTTTTATTGATATAGTGGATCTTTTTTTTTTTTTTTTTTTTTTTTTTAAAAAAAGAAAATAGAAAAAAAAATATTTAATTTATGGTAGGTCCAATAAAATATCTTTAAAAATAAAAAAAATTATTTTTTAATATAATTTTTAAAAGAAAAAAAAAATTTTTTTTTTATAAGGAAAAAAGAAAAAACTAAACCAAAACTATCCAAACTCTAAAAATGAAATAATTATTTATCATACAATGAATTAAAATTAATTTTTCATTTATAAACTATTAACCTTTATATTTATATACTATAAGATTTACTAGAGAATTTTCCCTTTTTTTTTTAAAATATAATTTTTTTAAAAAGAATAAAAAATAGTAAAAAAAAAAATAAAAAATATAAATAAAAAATTATAAAATTATAAACATTTTTTATATATAATTTTATTTATAATAAAATTTAAAAAAAAAAGAATTTTTTTATTAATTTAAAAAATATGTAGAATACATACAAATAATTAAACAAATTAACAAAATTTCTTTTTTTAGTTTTTATTATCCAATAAACATGAAGTAAATCAAATGCGGTTAAAGAAGGTTGAAAATAAGGAAAAAAAGAATAAAAAAAAAAGAATAAAAAAGAATAAAAAAAAAGGAAAAAAAAAAAGGAAAAAAAAAAAAAAGAAATAAATCATCAAATTTTTTTTATTAATTATTAATGATATTAATATATTAATAATATAAAAAAATAATAAAATAAAAATCATAATGATTAAAAAAAAGAAAAAACATTTCATTGTTGTTCCTATTAAATATTCTTTTTTTTTTTTTAAAAAAAAAAAAAATTAAAAATTAAAAAAAATGATATTTTCCAAATTTCCTTTTATGTATATTGTTTATTCTTTTTTTTAAAAAAAAAAAAAAACTTTATCTAATAAATTATAAATTAAATTATAATTACTTTATTATTTATATTCTATGCATTAAAAAATATATATATATATATAAAGTGATTAACAGTAAAAGTGATTAACAAGTTTTTAATGTTACACATAAAATGAATGGATTTTTTCATAATATTTAAAAAAAAAAATAAATATATAAAATATCACCTTTTTTTCTTTTTTTTTTTTTTTTTCCCAAAATTCTTTTCTTTTTTTTTTAGTTATTTATAATCTTTTTTTATTTTTATAAATAATAATAATAAAAAACTAAAAATCAAAACAAAAATAATAAATAAATAAAAAATGAAATTTAATAGTGTTTTATCTTTAGTTGTTCTTGCTTTAGCTTCTAAAGTTTCAGCTGAATGTTTTTCAGAAAAATTAGGTTATCCATGTTGTAGTGAAACTACTGATGTTGTATCTGTTGATGCTAATGGAAAATGGGGTTTAGAAAATGGTACTATCTGTGGTATTAAACCAATAAATACTGAAATTCCAGTTGTAAATAATAATACTTTATTAGAAAAACGTCTTAATACTGATTATATGGATAAAATTAAAATTACTGAATTTTGCCCAGCTGAATTTGTTGAAAGAAAAGAAGGTGTTGAATACCCAAGTATTAATCAATTAACTTATTATTCTACTACTACTGAATCTGAACGTCCATTAATCGTTCTTCTTCCACCAAATTATACTGAAACTAAGAAATATCCAGTTCTTTATTTATTACATGGTATTATGGGTACTGGTATGTTTATGTTACAAGAAGGTTTTGGTACTGTTGCTATTCCAGGTAATTTATATGCTAAAAATATGGCTAAAGAAATGATTATTGTTCTTCCAGATCAATATGCTCCAGCTCCAGGTACTGAAGTTGAACCAGATTTAAATGAAGAATATTTTGCTGGTTATAATAATTTTATTAATGATTTAATTAATGATATTATGCCATTCTTAGAAAAGAATTATTCTATTGCTACTGGTAGAGAAAATACTGCTCTTTGTGGTTATTCCTTTGGTGGTCGTAATAGTCTTTACATTGGTTTAAAAAGACCAGATTTATTCGGTTATATTGGTGCTTTCTCTCCAGCTCCAGGTCTTGTTCCAGGTGATGATATCTTTACTGGTCATCATACCGGTTTATTTAGTGAAGATGAAGTTTACTATCATACTGAAAATCCACCATTTGTTACTATGCTTTCTTGTGGTACTAATGATACTGTTGTTGGTACTTTCCCAAAAAGTTATCATGAAATTTTAACTAAAAATAATCAAAAACATATTTGGTATGAAATTACTGGTATGGATCATCAAGATAATGAATCTCTTACTTCTGCTTTATATAATTTCCTTACTAGTGTTTTCGGTCAATTAGAAGACGAAAAAGAAGAAGAAAAAGTAAAAGATATTCCAGTTACTACTACTACTATTGAAAAACCATGTAAGAAAATCATTAAAACTAAAAAGGCTAAGAAGACTAAAAAGTATTAAATAAATAAATAATAAAAAAAGGAAAATAATTTTAAAAATTTTATTCAATGAAGAAAAAAAAATTATAAAATAATAAAAAAAAAAAAAAAAAAAAAAAGATTATAAAAAAAAAAAAAAAAAGAAAGAAAATAAATCAAAATAATTAATAATGATTATAAAAAAAAAAATTAAATATTCCTTCATTATAAGAAATAAATCTTATATAGAAATTAAAATTAAGGAATAGTTAATCTAATTTTGAAATTTTTTAGATGAAATATATATTAATAATATTTTATTATTAAAATTTATTTCATTGTTAACTAAAATAGTTAACTAATGTAAATTTAACAATATAAAAATCTTATATATATAAACAAATTATTAAAGAAAAACAATCCCAAAGTAAAAAAAAAAAAAAAAAAAAAAAAAAAAAAACAAAAAACAAAAAACAAAAAATTAGAAATAAAAGTATCTATCTGTAAATTTTAAAATTATAATAGAAATAATTTTTGTAGTTTTAGAATATAAAAAAAAAAAAAAAAAGAATAAGTAAATAGAATTAAGTAAATAAAATATAGTTTTTATTTTAGAGAAAAAAAAATAAATTCTAATAAAATTGAATATACAAATTAATTATTTATTTATTCACTTTATCTCATTACTAGAAATCTAGTATTAATTTAAAAACGTGTTATATTACGATTATGATTATAAAAGAATCTTTAGTGTTTTTATTAATTATTATTAATAAAGAAAATCTTTTTTTTTTTTTTTTTAAAAAATCATAACAATACTAAAATTAATTTTAATTTTATGTATATATATTATGTATATATAAGATGTATAATATGTATAAAATATATATATATTATTTTAATAAATAAAAAATAAAATATTATATTCTAATAAACAAAGTTTATAATATACTCCTACTTTTTTTTATTTTATGTTAAAAAGTATTATTATTATTATTATTAATATTATTATTATTATTATTATTTATTATTATTTTCAATTATTATTAAATATTATTTATTATTATTATCAATTATTATTAAATATTATTATTATTATTATTATTAATTATTATTATTATAATTAACTATTATTATAAATTATTATTATTATTATTCATTATTTATTATTATTATTATTATTATTATTATTATCATTATTATTAACTATTATTAATTATTATTATTATAATCATCATCATCACTATTATTATTATTATTTATTATTATTAATTATTTATTTATTATTATTATTTATTATTGTGGTTGTTGTTATTATCAATTATTAATTATTATTACTATTTATTATAAACTATTAATGGTCTATGAAAATTTATTACTTATAATATCTATATTTTATAAAATAATACAGAAAAGATATATATTTAGAGAAAATACTTTATTACTTTATTAATAATAAATAATAATAATAATAATAAAATTATTATTTATTTATAAATAGTAAATGATACACCATATCATTAATAAAATAAAAAAAATAAAAAAAAAGAATAGAATGATAATTTTTAATAGTTCAAGTTTTATAATTTAAGAGTCATTAACTTGTTAATAAATAATTAGTTAATAATTAAGAAATTATTGTTATTTCATGTGATTTATTTATTTATTTATTTATTTATTTATTTATTTATTTATTTATTATTTATTTATTTATTTATTTATTTATTTATTTATTTATTTATTTATTTATTTATTTATTTATTTATTTATTTATTTATTTATTTATTTATTAATTTATTTATTTATTTATTTATTACTATTTAAAAAAAAATGTTGTAACAAAAAAATTGTGTAACATATTTTAAAATATGACTATTTGAGAATATGTTTTAATAATATAATATAATACAATAAATATATATAATATAATACATTATTATATACGTTATTATTAAATAGAGTTATTCACTTATTTTTTATGCAAAGTTTTTTTATTATTATTTTTTATAGTTTTTGTCATTTATATATCAAATTATATTAATGTATATTTTCATCCTAATTAATTTTTCATATATTAATAAATTAATACCATTATATTGTAATATATATAACGAAATGATAAATTTTTATACTAAAATAATGACCAATAGAAATTAACATTTCATATTTTTTCTATATTTATAAAAAAAATATATATATAAAAAGGTATATTAATAAGTATAATATAATAAATATAATATTTATATTTCTATTGGACAATATTTTAGTATATAAATTTATCATTTCGTTATATATATTACAATATAAAGGTGTTAATTTATTAATATTTTCATAATATATATTATAAGGTTTTTTCTTTTTTTTTTTTTTTTTTTTCATATTATTAATTATTAATTATTAATTTTTTTATTATATTCTTTATTCTTATTAATAATTATTAAATATTAAATATTAATATAATTTTCCTATTATTATAATATTTATATTGTTATAATATAATAAATATAATATTTAATAACAACAAATAATTTAAGGCATATTAATAAATCTATTTCTGGATGAATAACGTGGGGGGCGATGCAGGAGAGTAGAAAAGTATGCGAAGCCTACAGTTTGGGAACAAGTAAAGAGGACGTTGCTTTACTTAATGATTGTAATGAGTTTCCAAATTTAAAACAGGTGGAAATTGAGGATAAAAACTCAATTTCCACCTGTTTTAAAAGCTAAAAAGGATAATTGGAAAGAAAAGTAAGGAAGAACAAATGTATTCTTTCTATGAAACTAGGGAAGAACGAATGTATTCTGTCTATGACGAATATAATGATAGTTATAATTATCATATGAAAAGAATTATGCAAGGCATAACAAGATTTCAAACTCTGGAAGAGTTAACTATAAATTCATGGAATTTATACAAAATGTTCCCCGAATCTATAGGTAATTTGAAAAATTTGAGATTTTTGAATATCTTGAACAGCGGAGTGGACAGAATACCTGTGTCAATAGGGAATCTAAAAAAATTGGAGAGACTGGCTATTATCACGACAGGAGACTTTTTGAAAAAAATCGGAATTTCTGATGAAGAATTTCACCATGATTGGGTTTCCTTATCTAGAAATGTAATTGAAACACTTCCAGATTCTATAGGAAATTTGAAAAACTTAAAAGAATTGAATCTTGCATTTTCCTGGTTGCGATCACTGCCTGTAACTATCGGGAATCTAGAAAATTTAGAACAATTGGACCTGCGTGGAACATATTTAGAATCATTTCCTGAAACTATCGGGAATCTAAAAAATTTAGAACAATTGGACCTGCGTGGAACATATTTAGAATCATTTCCTGAAAGTATGAAGAGATTAAGAAATTTAAAAAAATTGGATTTGAGAAATATTCGATTAGATCATATTCCCGATTTCATATGGGAAATCCCTTCGCTCGAAGACGTGATGATAACTGAAGAATTACTAGAAAACTTTCCTGAACAAAAACTTCAGGAAAATATTATAGCACTTCTTAATGCAAGAAATAACAACCTCAGGTGGAGTGACAACAAACTGAAGAGCGTCTCAAATGTCGCAAAATTACGCATCAATGATATCCCATTCTATTTAATAAAAAAATTAAATAAAAAAAAAGTTTTTATATTATATTAACTAATATATGAATATTTTTGTATTAAAAAAAATTTTTTTGAATATATTAAATAAATTTAAATTAATATATTGTATAATATATTATTTTAATTTTTATATTATTCCTTTTATTTATCCTTAGCCATATTCAAAGTATAAAATAAAATTAAATATAAAAAAAAAAAAAAAAAAGATGAATAAAAAAAATTTAATTATTAATAAAGTTTTATAATAAAAATTAAAAACAGTTATTCCTTTTTTAAAACTATTTATTTATTATTATATGATACAATATATTATACCATATATTATTATATTAAATTATCCGTAATACAAAAAGTATGAATTCAGATAAAAGGAAAAAAATTTATTAAAAAAAATTTCTTTTTTTTTTTTTTTTTTTAGATTTTTTTTACACTAAATAATTAATACTGAAAAAAAAATAATTATTTACGAAAAAAAAAAAATAAAAAAAAAAAAATGAGATTTTTAAAGAAGAATTTACTTTTAGCAGTCGCTAGTGTTTTATATTTAGGTTCAAAAGTTGAAGCCACCACTGACTGTGAATATTTAGAAAAAGCTATCAAATACTTTAACGATGATTTAAAGAAACACTTTAAAGTTGACAAATGTTGTGATTTTAATGGTGTCCGTTGTGATGCTGATAAAAACATCCGTGAAATTAAGTTTAACAATGTTAACAAAACTAAAGATTTCGGAAGTTTCATTGAAAAAATTTCAAAAATTAAAAACTTAAACTACTTAGATTTATCTAATGATAACATTGAAGGTTCTATTCCAAAAGCTATTTGTTCTATTTCTACTTTAAAGAACTTGTAAGTAAATAAATTATATAGATAAATAAATAAATAAATAAATAAATAAATATTAAAAAGAAAATTAAATAACAAAAATAAATATTATTTTCTTAGAAATAAAAATATAAAAATTTTTAAAAAAAAAATATTAATATATTAAATATTAAATTATTCTTTGAATATTTTTAATTTATTTTTATATTTATCATTATTTATTTATTATTTATTATTTAAAGAAACTTATCTAAGAATAAGTTAAAGGGTACTATTCCATACAACTGTACCTTAGATAACCTTGAACAACTGTAAGTATTTTTTATTTTATTTTTTTTTTTTTAAAAAAAAAATTACTTTAAAATATATAATAATAATAATTATAATTATAATAATAATAAAATAATAACAATATATATTTTTTTTATTATATAATTATAATTATATTATGATATTATATAAAAAAATAGTAACTTACACGGTAACAAGGATTTAACTGGTTATATTCCAGTTTTCCCAAAGGTTAGAGGTTGTGCTTTCCAAGAAACTACTTTATGTGATGTTCCAAATTCTTACTGTAAGAATGCTCCAAAGAATTGTACTGAAGAAGATTACACTAAAACTAATGCTGCTAATGGTAACCCAGATAAAAAGAGTAACACTTACATTAATGCTGATGTAAAGGACAGAGATTTCGGTCTTTATGATAACTACAATGGTTACAGTTATGGTTACACTGGTTACGATGATTACTCTAACTATGGTAATTACGATCTTAACAATTACTATGGTAGCACTCCATACGGTTACGGTTATGGTGACTGGGGTTACTACAATGGTTATGATAACAGTTACTATGACAATGGTTACTATGGTACTGGTTACGATAATTACGCTGGTACTGGTTACGATACTAGTTTCTATGATAATGGTTACTACAACAATTTCGATCCATCATGGGGTTATGGTACCGATAACTTCCCAAGTGGTACTACTGGTCCACAAAACACTTACTATGGTAAACCAAACGCCCACTCTGGTGCTTTCCGTAGTTATGATGCTGGTAAATTCTTCTTATCTATGATCGTTGCTGTCGTTTTCATTGCTTTAGGATACTTTTAAATGAATTTATAATTAATATATAAATTTATTTTTTTAGACAGAAAAAGATAATTGTATTAAAAAAAAAAACATTTTTTTTTTTTTACTAAATAATACATTAACCTTAGAAATAAATAATAGTAATAAAAATAAAATAATAAAATAATAAATTATTTTTTAGAATAAGAAAAATAAAAATAAAAGTAAAAATGAAATTACATAAAAGGTGTTAACAATCCTAATTAAAAAAAAAAATGAAAACGAAAAACAGAAAAAAAAAATATTTATTAAAAGAAAAATGAAAAAAAAAGATGTAAATAATTTTTAAAAGGAATTAATAGCAAAACATTAAAAAAAAAAAATTTCTTTTTTATGAAATATTTATAAAAAAGGTATAAATTATTCAAACAAACAAACAAGCAAACAAACAAACAAACAAACAAACAAAAAAAGTAAATTATATTAAATAATAATCGTTAATATAGTAAATATTATTATATAATCGTAAATATTAGTAAAAAAAAATAATTTATTTAATTATATAAATATATTTTTTAAAAAAAAAAATTATATGCGCATATGAGCATTTGTGTTTTTTATTTGTTTTTTATTCAAGTTTTTTTTTTTTTTTTTTTTGAATTACGATTTATATTTATTTATGTATGAATTCGAAAGGAACAAATTTTCCTAGTCTAAAAAAAAAGGAACAAAAAAAAAAAAAAAAGGAGGAAAACTTTGTTAAATATTTTATATATATTTATATAAATAATTATATATATATATTATGTATTTTGTATTTTTAAAAGAAAAAGTATTATTAGACTTTTATTACTATTATTTATTATTATTATTATTATTCCTTCGATAGCTCAGTTGATAGAATGGTTAACTGTAGAAGTGATATATTATTATTATTTATTATTTATTATTATTATTTTATTATTTTATTATTTATTATTCATTATTTATTATTTATTATTATTATTTTATTATTTTATTATTTATTATTCATTATTTATTATTATTATTCATTATTTATTATTATTATAATTTGTAATTTTTTTATGATTTATATGAAACCTTTTTTTTTTTTTTTGCTTAATTTTATTTTTGTTTTGAAAATTTATACTAAAATAAACTAATAAAAATAAAAAGCAATATACAAAATAATAACAAAGTTTATAATATGTTTCATATATGAAACATATTATATAATTTGTATATTGAAAAAATATCAAATATTTAGTATAGATTTTTTTTTCTAGGTATCATAAAGCATACAATAAAAAATAAAAAAAAAATTGATAATAATAATAATTACAAATAAATAACAATAAAAAAAATAATAATTAATTAATAAATAAATAAAAATATCTTTATTGATATTATTAAATATTATAAAACTCTTATTTCTTTTTTTAACTTTTTAACTTTTTTCTTTTTTTATTTTATTTTTTTATTTTTTAATTATCACATTTTAGTTAAAAATATCTTTAATGTTACACAAAAATATTTATAACTCTTTCTAAAGGAAAACCCAATGAATGTTAATAATTATACCTACTGTGTATAAAAAAAGAAGTCATTAGACTTCTTTTTTTTTTATATTATTATTATTATCTTATATTATTATTATTATTATTATCTTATATTATTATTATTATTATTATTATTATTATTATTTATTTATTTATTTATTATAATTATTATTGTTATTATTTATTTATTTACTTATTTATTTATTTATTTATTTATTTATTTATTTATTTATTTATTTATTTATTTATTTATTTATTTATTTATTTATTTATTTATTTATTTATTTATTTATTTATTTATTTATCTATCTATTTATTTATTTATTATTTAATACATTACATAAATACATAAATACATTTCTTAAACATATCTACATTAATAAAACTGTTACAAACATATTTTTATACATTTTTTATTTTACTATTTTAATTAATAAATAATGATTAAATAGGGTTAAAATTAATAATAATAATAATAATAATTATAATAATAATAATTATAATAAATTTGGAACAAAAAAAATTGGAACAAAATATTATATAAAAAAAAACAATTTTACTAATTAAAATTATTTTTACAATCATGATTCATAGTATTATCAATCAAATTGAATAATGAATATTTATTCATTATTTAAAATAAATAAACACTTAATTAGAATGTTTTAAATATTAATTTTAATATTAATATTAGATATTCATAGTATAATTAATTAATTAATTATTATTTTTGTTTTTGTTTTTTTTACTTTTTTAATTTTTTGTTTTTTTTATTTTGTTTTGTTCAATGTTTAATTGTATTTTTTTTATGTTTTTCTTTTTTTAAATAAATGAAAAAGAAATACTCCATATTGCATTTTATTATTTATAATTTAAACTTTTTTAATATAATTGTTAAAAAAAGTTGTAAAAAAAAGAAAAGAAAGAAAAAGATAATTAAAAAATTAAAAGTTTAAAGTTAAAACAATAAAAAATTAATAAATATATATCTATATATATATTATAATAATAAATTCTTTCTGATGTAATTTTTAACACTTAAAAAAATTGTTGATGTTAAAAGATATAATTTTTTTATAATATTATTATTTTTCTAATAAATTTCTAATATATAAATTTTATATAAGCTTTTTAAAAAAAAAAATTTTTTTTTATTTATTTATCTACTTAATAATAACACTTTTTGTATTTCTTTTTTATTTCTTTTTTATTTTTTAATTTTTAATTTTTAATATTTTAATTTTTTAATTTTTTAATTATTTATTAATTTTTTAATTTTAATTAAAGTTTTAATTTGTTAAAACTTTAATTGTTTGTTGTCGTTTGTAATAAAATAAAATAAAATAAAATAAAAAAATAAAAAAATAAAAAAAAAATAAAAAAAATAAATGATAAAAATATTTCACTTATTTTTTATTTATAATATTAAACTTTAAATTATATTAAAAATAATTAAAAATATAAAATAAAATAAAATAAAATAAAATATAAAGTAAATCTCATTCTTTTAAATGGAGATAATTGAAATTATGCAAATGATTTCTTTTTTTTTTTTTTTTTTTGAAAGCTAATGCAAGTTATCTTAATTATACTTTTTATTATTATTATTATTATTATTATTTAGTTATAATAAATATAAAAATAAAAATAAAAGATTAATAATGTTTTTTTTTTTAAAGAAATAAAGTTTTTGGATATTTTTATATCAATTAATTTATTAGAAAATAAAATTAAATAAAATGATTATTATTATTAAAAAAAAAAAAAGTATACTATTATTATTTATATACACTAATGTAATAATTATTTTTATAGGATTATTGATTTAATTATTATACATACATAATAATAATAATTAAATAAAAAAAAATTATATTTATATAATTATAGTTATATATAAATATTATTTTAAAGTTTATATATCTAATGAAATTTAATCTTAAAAAAAGTGTATTTTTTATACATTTAAATAATAATTAAATATTAAATATTATCAAATAATATTTCAAATAATTAAATATTATAAACTATTAATATAAATGTATTTTAATAAAATAACAATAATAAAAAATTTTTTAATTAAGTTTAAAAAATGAAAAATAAATTAAAAAAAAAAAAATTACAGTAATTATTAATTACTATAACTAATTAATATTATTTATATAAAGATAAAAAAAAAAAAAAACTGTTGAAAATTTCTTTTCTTTTTCTTTCTATTTGAATGTGTGTGTAGAATTGGTGTATTTTATTTAAAAAGAAAAGTAAAAATGAAATATAAATAAAAAAAAATATAAAATAAAACAATAAAATAAAAAAAATTAAAAAAAAAAATATAAATATATTTAAAAAAATTAGTGCAAAAAAAAAAAATGCTAAAATAATAATTATAATATAAAAACTAAAAAACTAAAATAATAATATATCAAAAAAAATTATTAAGAAAATAATTTAAAATTCATATTTTATAAGTATTCTTATTTAGAAATAAATAAGAATTTATAACAAAGAAAAAAAGTGTTATTTTTTTTATATGATATTATATTGTATTATTATATCAAATTTTATTTTTTTGTAAATATTATTTAAATTTATACCTATTTAATTATTTTGATATAATAAAAAATAAAAAATAGAGTGAGAAAATATATCACTTTTTTTCTTTTTTTTTTCTTTCTTTGTATATTCATTTTAATTGATTATACCTAATTTATTTAAGAATAAAATTAAAATAAAAATAAAATACTTAAATATTTGAATAATAATAATAATAATAATAAAAAAAAAAAAAGAGAGAGAATTAATATTGATATATAATTATTTTATAACACCTTTATCTAAATGAAATAATTATAATATTCTTAATTTTTTTTAAAAAAAAAAAAAAAAAATATTAAAAGTATAAATTATATAATGATTAAACTTTTTAATATACACACTACGACCATTCACAAATTAAATATAAAACTTTTTAAAACTATTTTTTTTTATCTTACTAATAAAAAAACTATAAATTTTGATTTAAATTTTTGATAAAAATTATTACTTCATTCTTTTTTTCTTTTGCGTTTCATCACATAAAATAAAAAAAAAAAAAAATAATAATAATAACAAAAAACAAAAAAAAAAATATGTTATATTGTAATTGTTAAATATATTGGATTTCATTTTTAAAAAATCATCTTTATTATTAATAATCAATAAAAGTTAAAAAAAAAAATAATAATAATAAAAAAAATAAAAATAAAATAAAAAAGAAAAATAAAAAATAAAAAAAAATTTTTTTCTTATGTATGCATAATTTAAGAATAAAAAAAGAATTTAAAATACTAATATTAAAAAAAATAACAATAAAATAAAAAAGAACAAAAATTAAAAAATTAAAAAAAATTATACCAACAACAACAACAAATAATAATAATAATAATAATAATAATAATAATAATAATAATATAAAAAAAAAGCTTTATCAGAATAGAAATATGGAAGGTCCAACTTTGATATATTTAAATAATCCTACAAATATGAACCTATATAGAAATAATAATAATATTGGAAATTGTAGTAGTAGTAGTAGTAATACTAATAATAATCATAATTCTACTTTAATTTCTCATCAACCTACTATTAAAAGAAAAGCTTTAAAACCTGTAAATTATATTCAAGAATTATTAATTCATAATTATAAATTACACAGTGAACATTATCTTTATTTCCCAAATTATTTTACAAAATTAACAATATTTCCTTCTCTAAAAAAATTACCTAAAGCTGTAGAAACTATTAATGCTATTCCAGCAAATAAAAAATTACCTTTATCTATCTTTTATCATTCTGGTAAAATGAAATAAAAAATTAATAATTATATAAATATGAATATGAATATAAATATAAATATAATAAAATATTATATAGTAATAATAATTATAATAATATAAAGAAAAAATTAATAATTAATATTAACTAATAATAATTTTAAATATATACTTTTTATATATTATATCTAAAATATATAAAATATTAATTATAAAATATATATTTTTATGAAATCAAAAAAAAAAAAAAAATTAATATTATAGATAAATACTTAAAAAAAAGTCTTAAAAAAATAGAAAGACTTCAGCAAGGAGGAAAAAATTCAAAAAAAGATTATGAAACAAAATATTTTAAATTAATTAAAAAAATAAGATTAGCTCAAAAATCAATGCTTTATTCATTATTTTTAATTTTTAGTCAAATGAAAGAATATAATATTCATTCAAGATATTATCGTTTATGGATACCTGGTAGTGATCGTCATCTAACTAAAAATTATTATTCGGAATATGTTTTATTTTCGGCTCAAGTTTTATTAAATGGATTAACTTTACCTTATTTAGAAAAATATAATGAAGAATTAACTAATAGAGCTATTGATTTATTTTCATGTTTAGAAAAACTTTATCATATTCTTTATCGTCGTATGAAATATACTTTATCTCCTCCTTATACCGATCTTATTCCTATCATGTCGGATTTTGATAAATTTTGGTTACTTTTTGAAAAACGTTTATATACTTGTTATCATAATGTATTTCATATTAGTAAAATTAAAACTACACAAATTATGACTGGATTTCAGGTATAATTATACTATATGATATTATATTAAATTACCTTATTATATTATCATAATAATCATAATAATAAATAAAAATTATATTTATATAATTTTATATTATTATTTTTTTTTTTTACATTTTTTTTTAATATTATTTTTAATTATTTTTTTTTATTATCTTAATTATTAATATTCTTCATTTTTTTATATCATCATCATTATTATTATTTATTATTTATTATACTATATATATATAAAAGAAATTTATGGTTAAAACTTTAGTTTATTGTATTAAAAAGAATTATTTTACATTAGAAATGGCTTACGAATATGATCCATTAATTATAGTATCATTACCTAGATTAACTTTTGTATATGTTATCTATCATTTATCAAATCCATTTTTCTTTACTAATTTCCCATGGTTTTCAAAAGAACGTTTAATTGATATTGATAAAATAAATCAAACTTTTAATTTATTAAATAAAAAATCAATTGAAAAATTAGAATATTATTTAATACATGGTATTCCAAATCAAAATAATAATAATACTAATAAAATGAACAATACGAATAACAATAATAATAGTAATAAAAATATTAATGAAACTATTAAAAAAAATAATAGTATAAAAAAATTTGATTCTTTGAAATCACCAAAATTAAAAGAAACAATAAATCGTTCTGTCACTTCAGAAAATGAAACCAAACCTATCGTTATCACAATACTTCCAGTAACACCAACCTCTAATGAAAATCATAATAATAATATTGATAATAATAATGATGATGGTATATACTCTCCATCATCATCATCACTATCACCAACCGAATTAGATCATTCAAAAGCATTAATAAATGATAATAATAATTCTTTAATTTCACCTTTATCACCTTTATCACCTGTATCACCTAATAATAATAAAGATAATAATATTAATAACGTTAATATTAATGATAATGATAATAATCATGATACCATAGATAATAATAATGATACCAAAAATATTACTTTTAATACAAATAATAATAATAAAGTAATACCAACAACAACAAATTCTGAATATATCAATGAAAATGAAAATGAAAATGAAAACGGAATTAATAATGAAAATAATAATGAAAATGAAAATGAAAATAATAATGAAAATGATATTGATAATGATAATGATAATGAAAATGAAAATGAAAATAATAATAACGAAATAGATGATGATAATGTATCAATTTGTTCTAATATTACTTCTACTTCATGTTCTTCTTCTACTTCTTCTTCAAATAATACAAATAATACAATTAATAGTGATGATTCTGAACTTATAGGTGATATTTTAGTGAAAAAAGTATTTAAATCTGTATGTATGATTGTTGATGAATTTCAAGCAAGTGAATCTTCTAAAAAATTAAATAGTATTATGAAATATGTATTTAATAAAAGTATTGCAAAAATTGAAAAGTTAAAAGAAGAAGAAGAAAAGAATGAAGAAAAGAAAGAAGAAAAAATTTTAGAAAAAAAGAAATTTTCAGAAATAACAGGACCAGAATTAAAATCATCAGGATCTATTCTAAAAAATAATAATTTTCATTATTATAATCAAAAAGTAGTACCTACTTTAATATCTAATACTAATTCTAATTATGCTTATGCATCTACTTCTTCGAATTCTACTTCTACTTTTCATCCGGCTCTTCCATAGAAATATTAAATAATTCTATAACTATTATATAATTATTATATAATATATATACATATTATAAAACATATATATATATAAATATATATACTTTTTTTTGTAAATAATAATAAATATTCTTTTATATATATTTAAATATATGTTAATGTATATGTATATATATAAATATATTATATAAATATAAAAATGATGATAATTTAAAAGCAACAACAACAAAAAAAAAAAAAAAATAATAATAATAATAATAATAATTAAAAATTAAATAATAACAATAATAAAATAATAATAAATTAAGGAAATTAACAAATAATAAAATAAAATAAAAATAATAAATGCATATATTGAACAACAAACAACATTAATAAAATCTTAACTTATTTTAATTTAAAATACATTATTCATATTTTATTTATATTTTTTATATTTTATTTATTTATTTATTTATTTATTGATTTATTGATTTATTTATTTATTTATTTATTTATTTATTTATTTATTTATTTATTTATTTATTTATTTATTTATTTATTTATTTATTTATTTATTTATTTATTTATTTTTATTATATTATTCTTTTTTTTTTTTTTTTTTTTTTTTTTTTTTTCATATTTATAAATATGTGCAATAACTTATTTTATTGTATTTTAATTTAATTTATTGTTATTTTTTTTTTTTATAATTATATATGCAAAACTTATTTTAATTTTATTAATTTATATATATATATATATGATAAAATAGTTATTAAATAAATTATCTTTTGTTTTTTGTTTTGTTTTGTTTTGTTTTGTTAAATATAAATAATTAGATTTATATAATTAATTAATTATATTAAATTTTAGATTTTTAACTATTAATATATAGTACTTATTTATATTTTATTGGTTTTTATTATTATTTTTTTTTTTTTTACTTTATTTTAATCTGTTTGATTTATTTGTTTAATATATATATATATTTGTTTTATTTTGCTTTTTTCTTTCGGTTTTATTTTTGTTTTTTTGTTTTTTTGTTTTTTCTTTTTTATTTTTTTTTAAACTTTATTATAAAACATAAAAGAAACTATTTCTGATACAAGGTATCATCATTCCCATTATATAATCAACATATGGTTCACGGAATGGATTAATTTCAGATAATTGATAAGCTTTAATATTATGAAATTGGGTATATTTTTCAAGGGCTTGTATAGAGTTTTCATCTCTTTCTGTAATAATAAATTTAATATCTTTTGGTTTTTTTTCAAATAATATTGGCATACTACTTTTCCAAAGTGTATCAAGGAAAAATCCTGGATTTAAAGATACTAATAAATCTGGTTTTTCTTTAAGATATTTTTCAGAATAAGTTGAAGATATAGCTTTAACTTTAATAGTATTTCCATTCTTTGAAATAATGGCTTCTTTATTATCATATTGTTTGGAAATTAATGGACCATACATATGAATTTCTATATTTAATCCTCCACTTGGGAATAAATATAAAAGAATTTCATATAATGGCATGGTATCTATTTCACTATATCGAAAAAAGTATTTAATATTGAGGATTTATATTAAAATTGTTGTTGTTATTATTTTTGTTGTCATATTAATAATAATTTTTATTAAATAATTTTTTATAAAAAAAAAAAAAAAAAAAAAAAAGTAATTGATGATTTTAATAAAAATAATGTAATATATAAATATATTAATAATGTATAATGTATAAGAAAAATAATTATAGAAAATATATATATGTGTGATTAGTTCAATAAATAATAAATATTATAAAATATCAAATTATTATATAATTAAATAGAGCTATTCAAAAATAAAATAACAAATAAAATAATACAAGAAATATAAAAATATAAAAATATAAAAATTATAATAATTTTTTTTTTATTATTTTTATTTTTTTTTTAAAACTTACATATCACAACCAATAAGATGTAAAAGTTTCTTTTCAGAGGAATCATTAATATGATTTTTAATAATATAACCAAGAGTGAAAACATTAGATAAAAGTAATGGACATATACTTTTATTTGATATATGATATCTTGTTAAAATATCTTCCCATGATTTTACATAACCTTCCTTAGTTGGTTTAAACATTTCTATACATTCTGGAATACCATAAGCTTCACATTTTTCTTCTATGGACTTATCCTTTTGACTTTCTAAAAGTTTAAAACCAAATTCACCATAATGACCTTCTTTAACATTAGGATCATGATCATAATGAAAACAATTATATAAACCTTCTTCTATAACACCTCTTTCTAATATAATTAAATCACGACAACCAACAAATTTAAGTTGAGTTCTAGGATTAAAATAGGAAAAAGGAAGATCGTAAAGGGTTGGAACATGATTCATAATTTCTTTAAAATGGGAACAATTTAATTTATGACCATTTTGCCAATCCTTTTTTTGACAAGTTTTTGAACAATAAAGTACAGCTTTACAAGCTGAACAACGAAGATTACCTTTCATTAAAGGTTTTCTACAAACTATACATTGAAGTGAATCCGTTGCCGGGAAAATTTCTTCTTCAATTGCAACTAATTCATCATATTGTTCAGCAGTGATACTTGGTTCTTCGTCATTTTTATTATCTGTTGATGGAATAAGTTCAACTTCTATAGCTTGTTGTAACATATATTTTGTAAGTTCAAAAGTACCTGGACCACTTGTAACTGATTTATTTTCTAAATAATATACTTTTTTTGGGACTTTAAAAGAAGGATTTCTAAAATCAAAAAAAGTATAAGTTCTTAAAAGAACGGAAACAATTTCATCAGGTTTAACATTACCTTTAACTTTTTTAATAATAACTGGTTTTCCTGAAGGTGTTAATGATTGAATGGAATCATTATCATTTGCAATTACACTTAAAATTGGCATTTTTTTTTTTTTTTTTTTTTTTTTTTTTTTATAAAAAAAATCTATTTAATTTATTTTATATATATTAAATTATTACTTATTTGATATTGGGGTATATATACATATATAATTAATAGTTTTTTTTATTATTCTTCGAATTTAATTTAAATTTATAAATATTATATTATATATATATAAATCTTTTATTTATATATAATATGATTTAATAATTATTTATATAAAATAATAAAATTTCTTTTTTTTTTTTATTTTATTATTTTTTAATTGATATATTATTAAAAAAAATAATAATTATTATAAAAAGAAAAAACTTTCTTTAAATATATAATTTTTTTATTTTTTTATTTTTTTTTTTTTAATTAATTAATTAAAGATAATCTATATTAAATTAAATGGATAATAATAAGAATGGATAATAATAATAATAATAAAGTAAAAAATTTATATTATAAATAATTATGAATAAATGAATAACAAATATATAAAATTTTATTTATTATGTATTAGTTATTATTTCTTATTATTATTTATTATTATTATTATTATTATTATTATTATTATTATTATTATTTTTTAATTAATCTTTATATAGAAAATATCGAAAAAAAAAAATATATATATATATGTATATATTTTTTATACAGAAAAATAATTATTTATAATTTGTCAAAATCAAAAATCAATAATTTTAAAAATTTTAAAAAAAAATAATAATAAATTAAATAGATTTCTTTTTATCCTGGATTATTGTTAATTTTTTTTTTTTCTACTGTACTGTACTACATTACTGATTATTATGTCAATTAATTATGGGATAATTATTGTAAAAAAAAAAATAAAATTGTTAAAATAAGTAATTTAATATTTTATGTTATTTATTTATTTTAATATACTTTATTCCTACTATTATTAATTTGGTAATAATAGTATGAAAGTAACATAATATATTTAATTGAAACTTTTACTGTTAAAACATATAATTATGAGGAAAATAATACATAATACATGTTAAAAATAAAATAAAATAATATAATATAAAATAAAAACAGGACATATTTCTTTTTTTTTTTCACTTTTTATATATTATATATATAATATATAAATAATGATAAAATAAACATATAAAAACAATAAAAACTAAAATATAAAATATAATAAAAAATAACAGAATCTACAATACAACTATCAATTTATTAAATAAATATAAAATACACACACAAATATATCTTCTCATTTGTGAGTACACCACTCTCATCAACATTGAAATTTAAATAAATAATTATATAAAAATTATATAAAAATACATATATATATATATATAAATTATATTAACTTAAAAATAACCATTTCATAATAATCTATAATTATAATATCACACTTTTGTTCTTTCCATTTCTAAAATTTGCTTTGTAATATAATATATTAATAATATTTTTATAAATATATTCCTGATTTGTTTTCTCCAATTTCTTTTTTCGTTTTGTTTTTTTCTTTTTTAGATAAGTGTATTTTAATTTCATTGTAATAATAAAAATTAAAACACTGAATAGTTTATATATTTATAAAAACTAATAAAAAAAATATTAAATTTAAAAATAATTTATTATCAATTAATCCTTAAAAACATAAAGTTGTATTGATAGTAATTATAATATATTTAAAATATATTATTTTTTTTATGTTTAAATAAACTAACAATTTATTATGTTATTTAATCCTTTCACTAAATCTTTCGTCCTTTCGTCATTATCTTGTCATAACAAAACGTTTATTTTTAACACATGAGTTTTCAACAATTATATATTTTTATGAATAAAAAATTCTTTATTGCAAAATAAAATTTTACAATATTTATTTCGATAATTCCTTACAATTAAATTATTTTTATCATACCGATAATAATTAACTATATTGAATTATGTATTTATTACAATGGTTGTTTTTTTTAAATCATTTATTCTTGGGACTTAATGATATCAGAGTCACCAGCATCAGTGATAGATAAGACACCAACACGGAAGTATTTACCACAAGCAGTACCAAGATCGATATTGTCTTTATTATTATAATTTTTATATTATTATAATTTAAATAAGTATTTTAAAACTTTATATTTTCATTTTTTTTTATTAATTATATTTTTTTTATTTTATACTTACTTCCATTGTAGTGGTGAACACCAGTCTTAGAAAGCATAGCGTAGTATTCGAGTTCAGATTTTCTGAGTGGTGGGCAGTTACCGGAGATGATAACTAACTTGGACTTTCCTTGACGAAGAGTCTTTAAGGTTTGCTTGTAACCAAGAGAGTACTTACCACTCTTCATGACAAGAGCAAGACGGGAGTTAATGGATTCAATAGACTTCTTAGACTTCTTTTGGGCAGCCATTGTTCTATTATTAATTTAAATAATATATATATAATAATTTAATATCTGACTTTTTTTTTATATAATTTTTTATTTGAACTATTCATCCATTATCCATATTATTATTCATGTTTTTATCTAATTATTTTGATTCTACATTAATCCTAATTATTATTACTGTATGGTAAAATATACAATTGATCAAATTTAATTCTTAATAAATAAAATTGGTATTCCATATTTTCAATTCAACTTTTATCATTCATTTGACATCCGATATTACTACAACGCATCCATCATTATTTTAATGTTATTTATCATAATAAATGATATTTTCATCTATATTATATATATTTAACAAATAAAAACAATAACATAACATAATATCATATATATTCACAGCATTATACATATAAAAAAACAATTCATAAATCATTAATAAAAATCTTACATTAATTTCCTGAACGTCTAATAAACGAACACAAGGAATTTTTTATTAAACTAAAAAGGAGGAAATACCTAATTTAGTTTGACGATTCTATTATAAACTTAGCCACACTTAAAAATATATTTGGTTGGATTTATTGATCAATGATTGGATTTCATTTACGCCAAATTGAAACATTATATTCTAATATATTAGTATAATATATTATTTTTTGAAATAAAATTTAAATTTTTTTTGAAATTGTTATTTTGCTTTTATTTTGTGGCTTGAAAATGATATTTTTAAATTATATGGTATATATGTATAAATTTGCTTGTTAACATTAACATCATATACATGGATAAAATATTCCTTTCCTTTAAAAATTAAAAAAACTGAAATAAAAAATAACAAAGTTCGATAATTTTAAATATTTTAAAAATTAATAATTAAATATTATTAACTTTTATAAATTTTAAATTTTTTTATACCTTGGATTGATAATTAATAATATATATAATAAATATTATAGAATAAAAAAATATTATCTATATAATTATCTTTTTTTTTTATTAACAATTTAAATTAATATTAATTTTATTTAATGTTAATTTGGAATAATATAAAATATTAATGAGTTTAATATTATTATATTTAGATATTATAACATATTTTTATTTATATATATTTACTACAATAAAATATTACAGCAGATTTATTAATTATAACAGAAATAAATTAATTACATAAAAACATATATATATATTATGTTTAAATTTTATTATCTAGATATTGTGTTACAGCAGATTTATTAATTATAAAAAATAATCCATTTATGAAAATAATTATAATTATATTTTATTGTTCATCTTTTAAAAAGATTTCTAAGAAATCAACAATAATTGGTTCTTTTAATGCACCAAGTTTAAATTCAGATATTTCCTATTTTTATTGTTATTCCCATATATTAACATATATTTAAAATAATTTATGTTAAAATTTTAATTTTTTTAAATTGTATAAAATATTATATACTATATTAAATATTAATACCAGTTGTTCATTTCCATCAACATCTAAATCTTCAAATAAACATTGTACCATGTCCTTCATTTTTTGTTCACCACCTTCATCATCAGGATATAATGTTTTATACTTTATATATATATACAAAATTTAAAATATATTTCATTTTAATTATTAATAATATAAAGAAAAAAAGTTAAGTTTTGAAGTAATAACAGTGTAATAATTTAATTATGTATTTTTACCATATAACAAGTGAAATTTTCTAATTCTTTCCTTGTTAAATATCCTTTATGGTTAATATCATAAATTTTAAATGATACTAGATAATAATATTATATTTATATTATTACAATTAATACGCAATGAAATAAAATAATAATAAAGGATAATAATATCAATAACGTACATTCCATTTTTTCATCTGTACTTCCTTTCAAAATAATTGAAAGTCCTTTAATAAATTCTCTAAAATCAATACTATCATTATGATTTTCATCAAAAGCATCAAAAAGTCTTTGTAAGAATAATTGTTTTGATTTATTTGAAAAACTTTCTACATGACATGTCATAATCTTTATATGCATAATGGATAATATAAATAATTAGTACATATTTATTATATATATTTATAACATAATAATAATACCTCCATAAATTGTGATTTTTTAATTTCATGATTTGAATCAGATACTTTACTAAATTTTTCATTTAATTTCTGAATCTCATCTTCAGAAACTATATATTATTAGATATTAATATAAAGAATATATTTATTAATTACTTAAAATAAATATCATCCAAACAAATAATAATAATTAAATATCATTCCATTCATTGAACTTACAATGTGATATTTTAGAAAGACTTTCGTATTCCTCAGTTTGACCTCCCATTATTGGTGTTATTATTAAATATTTTTTTCTATTAATATGAAAAAGTTTAAGAATAAAGGATAAAGGCAACTTCTTTTCTATTATTATTTACAAAAAAAATATGAACAATAAAATTAATATATTTTACTATTCTTTTAAAAAAAAAAAATGAAAAAAATAACATACAATAGAAAGCGTATATGTATATAAACAATTATTAATATATATATATATAATCATTGTTTTTATATTTAAATAAAAATAATTTTAATCTCACATAATATTAATATATTTTTATTTTATTTAATTTAAACTTGTTATCTTCCTAAATTTTTGTATTCTTATTTTAATTTTATTTATAAAAAAATTTTGAAATATGTTTTTAATATTATTAATAATCACTTATTTAACACTACAACAAAAGTGGATTAAATACAACTATTAATATATTTTTCCATCTATGTTTATTTTTTTTATAACATATTTATTTTCTCTAATTTTTTTTTATTTTATAATAATACTTAAGATAAATAATAACACATACATTTTTTAGCAAATAATACAATCTTGGCTGGAAGAAGACAAATATTTTATTTTTATGATGATATATGTTTTTATTTAAAATAGAAAATTTTAAAAGGTTTTCATTGATTAAAGTATAAAGAAATATAATAAAAATAGAAAAATAATAATAATTTAAAAAATAGGAAAACAATAAAAAAGAATTTATTTTAAATGATAAAAAATATAGTTTTATAATTTTATTTTCTTTTATCCCTATACAAAAAAATAAATATATAAAATAATTTGGTAAAAATATAATATTTTTTTTTTAAATTTTTTTTTTTTTTTATAAATAAATTTTTTTTTAAAAAAATTAAAATTTAATATATTAAAATTGTTTATATATTTTTTTGTTTTTACCAAAACAAATTAAAGTTTATTTAATATAATTGTCATTTTTTTTGTACTTTTTTAAAAAAAAAAAAAAAAAAAAAAAAAAAAAAAAAAAGAAAAAGAAAAAATACAAAAAATGATTATAATCATATCAACTCATTTTATATTAATAATATTGAAATAAATAAACATAAGTAATATCATATAATAAACCACATAAGAATATTTTTATTATTTTCTATAATATATAAAACTCCCAATAATATATAATTAAAAGCTTAAAAAAAAAAAGAAAGAAAGAAAAAAAAAAAAAAAAAAAGGAAAAATAAATATAAGATAAATAAAATTTTAATCTTCAATATTTTAATTTTATATAATATAATATATATATATCATTTCTTAAATATTATATTTATTAACCAAAAACACTGATATTTTACATTATATTTTAATTCCAAATAAATGATTAATTATTAGTGAAGAAAATTAATTTTAAACATGGTATAAAATACATTTAAAGTATATATGTAATTTTTGTGTTATTTGGTAAAAATAGTATAATAACTATATTTTTTTTTATAAAATCTGGGATATTATATTAATATAAAAGAAAATAATATGAAAATAACAATTTTTAAAGATTATTGGAAAAAAAAATATTTATATAAAAACAAAGAAAAATTATTAAGAATATTTATTTAATTTTTTATTTATTCATTTATTTTAAATTGTTATTATATAAAAATTAATATGCAATGAATATATAAAATACTTATTAAGTTCAAGTCCACATTTTTATGTCATTAAAAAGTTACAAGACGAATTAATAAATTGTCAAAATTTTTAATTTAGATAAAATTATATATAAAAAAATATAGAAATAATTGATATTATAAGTATTGAATTACTTCTTTAAAAAATTAACGGCTATTAATAAATTGCGCTGAATTGTATATATACATTATATATACATATATTAATATAATCCTTTCTATTGTAAAAATTCTTTATTTACTCTATTTTAAAATTTTATTTTAATAATCATTAACTATATATATATTATTTAAGCGATTAATAATAATACATTATCCAAAAAAAAAAAAAATAAAAAAAAAATAAAATAAAATAAAAGATATTAAAGTTTGATTACATATAATTTGAAATATTTATAAAATATTATTATAGAAAAGAATTTATTTATTAATTAAAACATAATTAAAATTATATATAAGATAAATGTATTATAATTGGTATATTAATTTAATTATCTTTTAATTTTAATTTGATATAATAAATTTTAATAATTAAAATAATTTTTTTTTTTTATTTTTCTTCTATACTTAATAGTTTTCTATAAAAATATATAAATAATATAATTAAAAGTTATGTTATAATATGGATTCTAATAAAATCTAAATTGAAATTTATATATTTAATAATATTATTTTATTAAATAATTCCTATCTAAAATAATTCTATAAATTATATTAATATATGAAAAAAAAAAAAAAAAATTAAAAAGACTTTACCAGTCATTTAATTATTTACTTATTTAATAATCACATACTGTAGACTATTATAGATATATTTTCTCTTATTATTTTTTAAATAATAAATAATAATTGTTTTAAATAAAACTATCTTTTTAAAATCAATAAATTTAAAATTAATAATATTGAAATAATTTAATAATAAAACAATATTAATAATTGTTTTTGAATAAACTATCTTTTTTAAAAAATAATAATAATAATTTAATATTAAATATTATAATATTTTGAATAATAATGGATAATAATAAAAAGGAAATAAAGATTAACAATAAAAAAGAAATTATATATAATGAAAATGATATAAACTTTTATCAAAAGCCTTATAGTGAAAATTTTCCATATAATATGGTAAAAATGGCAGCTGTTGAACCTATTTGTTTTTATCCCAATAGAAATTATGTAGAAAAATTTAATAATCGAGAACTAAATGTGAAAAAATTGGCAGATTATATTTATCAACAAAAAAAGGAAAAATACAATATTAACAATACAAATAATGACAATAATGTTAATAAATTAAATAATAATAATAATAATAATAATAATAATAATAATAATAATAATGAAAGTATTATTGCTAAAGTTTGTCAACCCTATTATCTTCCAGAATTCTATAATTCCACATCGGTCCATCAAAAGCCGCAAATTAATATTTTATCTGCAGAACTGTATCATGAATCGAAAAAACAATATAAACAATATGAAGATTTTCACTATGAAGAACCAGCTTGGACAGAAGCAGAAAAGGATTTATTTAATTATCTTTATAATACTATTGGTAAAAATTTTCATAAAATAGCTAAAGAATTTGAAAATAAAGCTACTACCGTATTAATTCCTCATTCTTTTCTAAAAAAAAAGAAAATAAAGATTATAGAAGAAACCAAAAATAATAATATTATTGCTTCAATCACTTCATTATCCTCGAAAAAAAATATGGAAAAAAAAGTTTTTCAATGTCAAGCCTTACCTAATTTAAATAATAATTACATTCATCAGCTAGTCCATAACATAAAAAAAGATGATCCTTCAACGAATATTATTATGCAAAGAGAAAATATGATATTTCCACGGAAAACTTCAGAAATAATACATTATTATTATAAGAATAAATTTAATATACCGAACTGGAAAGTCCATAAAGAATATAAAATAACACAAAGAAAAAATAAGAAAAAAAATATATAAAAATAAAAATATAAAATTAATTAATAAAAATTCTATTATTAAAAAATAATAAAAATACTTATTTAAAAAAAATGTATATAATAAAAAAGTTTTAATGTAAATAAAAAATAATACATTATAAAATACCATTTTTTTTAGACTAGAATTAATATACCATAAAATAAAAAAAAAAATACTACAATAATTTAACCCTTGTTTCTTTTTATTATTAATAAATTATTAATAAAAAATATGAGTATAATTTTATAAATTCTTTTTAACACCATTATTTATAAAAAAAACACCAAAATTGTTAAATTTATGCACAAGTCATTTTAAATATTATTTTTGTATTTTTAGTTTAGCGTATCAAATGATCGTTTATTTTAGAATTTAAAACTTTAACGTATATGTAATATTGTGTATCACATGATCGTTTAGAAGTCAAAAAATACTTTAGTAAACAAGAGAATGCACTTAATACTGTCGATTTACGCGACGATTTCGATGTAGCATTTTTCAAAAATTTCAATAATCGTAGATTACATTCATCTTTGGAGAAGCTATATAGAATCTTGAGCAGCTTATTTGGATCTGGCTCTCATCTTTCTTCTCTTACGCTTTAATCTTCTCTGTCTCTTCTTTCTCCACTATTTATTTTATAACAATAATTTTTAAAATTTATTAAAAAAAAAATTGTATTATTAATAACTCATCTATCAAATATTTTTTTTATTTCCTTTTATTTCATTTTATTTCATTTCAAATTTTATTAAATTTTATTAAATTTCTTCATAATTTTTACCTTATCTCTCATTTTTAACAATAAGCTAAAAGGAAGAACAAAATGTATGGAATTATTAAATTTCTTAAATACATACGGTATTTAATAATACTATTTAATGATTGGTTTTTAAAATTATTTTGATCCAATAAAATTAACTTTTAATAATTCTATAATACAAAATATTTTTTTAATTTCTTTTTTACTATTATTCTATTATTTTTCATTCAATATTAATTAATATTATAATTACCATAATAATAATTAATAAGTTTTTCATTTATATTTTAACATAATAATAAAAAAACTTTATAATATATAATAAAAAAATAATAAACTCAAAATTTACATTATATTTTAGATATATGTATTTATATTGATATATTTTTGATATATTTTTTTATTTATTTATTTATTTTATTTATTTTATTTATAATTTTAATATTATATATTTTTTGTTTTTATTTCGTTTGTTTTTTTTGGTTTTGTTGGTTATTCATTAAAATTATTAAATAATAATTATTTTTCTATTCTGAAAAAAAAAAAAAAAAAAAAAAAAAGAAAAAAAAAAAAAAAGAAACTTTTTAAATTTCTTTTTATCTATTTTATTTTTTATTTTATTGTATTTTATTATTATTTTATTTTATTTTATTTTATTTTATTTTATTTTATTTTATTTTATTTTATTTTATTTTATTTTATTTTATATTTTATTTTTTTTCTTTTTTTCTTTTTTTCTTTTTTTTTTTTTTTTTTTTTTTTTTACTTTTTATTTTTAACTTCTACATATTTTAATTTTTCTATTTATTAATTCTTTTTTTAGTTTTATTGTTTATTATTTTTAAATAAATTATATTTACTCTTCTTTAGTTCTAATTATTTTCATTTTAATTTTATAATTTTTTTTCTTTTTCCTTTGTTCCTTTTTGTGTATATATGTTAAAAAATTTATTCCATAATAACTAATAATTTTAAAATTAAAATAATCGAAAATTATTTTATTTATAAAAAATAAAAATTAACCAAAAGTGGCTCTTGCAGAATCAATTTCCTTTTCAATTTCAATTTGTTCTTTAAAATGAAGTATAGCATAATAAAATGCAACAATAAATAGTATTGCCATAACACATTCAATTAAAATATATTGTAATAAACCTTTTTTTACAGCTTTAATAATAATGTTTGCACAACCTTCACTCATAACATCTTCCATTTTATATATTTCTTCATCATTACATTTATATGATTGTTTTTGTGATTCCAACATTTTTTGTTCTTCTGCACTTAATGTCGTATTCGGATCAGCACCTGCTGTTTGTCCTGCTTGGGCTCCAGCATCTTGTGCTCCAGTATCTTGTGCTACAGGTTGCGCTGCTGCTGGATCCTGTGCTGCTTGGGCTCCAGCATCTTGCGCTCCAGCATCTTGTGCTACGGGTTGTGCTGCTGCTGGATCCTGTGCTGCTTGGGCTCCAGCATCCTGGGCTCCAGCATCTTGTGCTACGGGTTGCGCTGCTGCTGGATCCTGTACTACATCTTGTCTTTTATATAAAGAATTCACACTAAGATCAATATATGAAAAAGAGTTCATAGTTTTTCCACCTCTTACATTTAAAAGTGTAGAACCTGTATCTGGGCTACATTTTGGAGTTGTTACAGAATGATCACGAATACTAAGAAAACCACAACAATCATAGTTAACTTGTATATTTTGTCTTTCCGTTTCTGTAAATACATTTACCCACTTCTCTCTCATTTTATTTACTGGATTAAAGTAAATTTGTAAGAACAATGAAATAATAATAATTTGTACAATAAATGCAAACACAATAAATACACAATATGTAATTAATAATGATGTCCACTTTCTATTATAAGCAATATAACCAGTTAAAGCAATGATAGCCAAAAACATTGATAAAAAGATAAAACCAAAAGTATCTTCCTTTGAAATATCATAAATATTTGCTTCAGTTAAACCACCATTTTTTAGTGCTACAAATGCAATAGCCAATGACACACTAGCTACCATAACAATCATACCCAAAGAAATAATGAAATTAGGATTTTGTGGTTTTAATAAAAGTTGACTTTCAAAAACTGGTTTTTGCATCATAGAATTTCTATAAGCACTATTTACATTTATGCCACCAAACTGACTCATTCTTCTTTTCTTTTCTTGTTTTCGACCTAAAGTACTAATAGTTCTACCAATACTTGCAAATTTAGTTTTTATGCTATTAGCACCATGAGATATAGAAGTTGATGATTTCTTTGGAATAGGCGGTGGATTTGGTAAATCTTTTTGTGAATATGCCCTTCTTTGTTGTACATTTTGGCCAGGTAAATTTACTTGTACATTAGAATTAGGATTATGGTTAGATAATCCTTGCATTT
This sequence comes from Anaeromyces robustus, assembly GCA_002104895.1. NCBI lineage: Eukaryota > Fungi > Neocallimastigomycota > Neocallimastigomycetes > Neocallimastigales > Neocallimastigaceae > Anaeromyces > Anaeromyces robustus. Next base: position 262,538 of record MCFG01000002.1, on the reverse strand, counting down.
GTGGTATATTTTGATTTATTTGTGTTGAAGGAGATGTTGTTGAATTTGATGATACTTGTCTTGATGGAGGTGGGGGTGACTGTGGATTTCTTGGTCCAGATGGACCTTGATACGGTCTATTATTTTGTGTCAGTGCTTGAAAATGTTGTTGTTGGTTTGGAATATTAGATACACCAGTTCTAGGTGGAATAGGTCTATTATTATTATTCGGACCAGGATATTGGAGGTCTATTATTAATATTTGGACCAGGATTTATTGGAGGTCTATTATTAATATTTGGACCAGGATTTATTGGAGGTCTATTATTAAACATTGGTCCACTATTTGGTGGTGGTTGATTATTATTAAACATTTGACCATTATTTGGTGGTGGTCTATTAGGACCAACATTCCAAATATTATTTTGTGCTATTGGATAATTATTAGCCCTTGGAGGGATTGGAGTATTATTTTGACTTTGCATATTAATTAATATTTTCTATTGTAATTATAATTATAGTGAGCTTAATTTATAAGAATATACCACTATTGTAATATATATCGTGTTATTAATAATTGATAATTTAAATGTTTATATATTATTATGAAAAGAATTTTAACAATATAAAAATTATTTTTACAAACTTCTTATATATATTTTTTATAAAATAATATAAATACTATATGTATTATTATTATTATTATTATTATTATTATTATTATATTATAAATCTATAATTTTATTATTTTCAAATGCAGTTATTATTATATATTTTTCTTCTTATTAACCTCAAATAAATAATATTATATTATATTGATAATTGTTAAAAGAAATAAAAATTTATATCTTCATAATTTTTCTATTTAACATTCAACCGATAAGAAGATATATACGTTTGATTTAAAAACAATTTCTACAATTTATATAAAAAACATAAAATAAAATATATATATATATATATATACATTAATATGTTAGTTTTGTCTTTATTATTATTTTACTTTTATTAAATTATTAAAAAAAATATCACTAAAAATAAACAATCTATATTCAATTATTCATACCATGGTATAAATTCCTCTCTTAATATATATATTATCAAGAAGAATTTAACTACTGATTTACAATTTATAAAATATATATATATAAATTATTTTAAATTAAAAAAAAATTATGTATAAACATATATAAAATATATACATGTATATAAATAAAGATTAAAGATTTGAAAATAACTTATTTTTAGAAGAAAAAAAAAGAATAAAATAAAATACACATATATATTAAAAACGAAATAAATAATATAAACAATAAAGTTTTTTTTTTTTTTAGTATTTTTATGTATTTATTTTTTATTTATTAACTTAATTATTATTTATTTATTTATCTATTATTTATTTATTAATTTATCTATTAATTATTAATTTATTTATTTATTATTTATTTATTTATTATTTATTCATTTATTTATTTATTATAATAGCATAAACATATAATTATTATCTATTAATAATAAATTATTACCCTATTCATATTGAAATTTTTATATATTAGCTATTATTTACAACCGAGAATTCTTTTATAATAATCCTTTTATTTTACTATACAGTAATATATGTAAAAATATATTATAATATATTATTTATAATTAATATTTATATTTATATATATAATTTTAATTATATTAATTATTTATATATATAAAAACATAGAACATAATTTACCATCAATTATCTTTATTAATTTAATTAATTATTATATATATTATTGTATATTTTAATAAACGTAAACATATTAAAAATATATTAAAAATTTAATTTTTAATTTTATTTATTATAATTATTATAAATTTCAAAAAGGAAATTTATATTAATTAGATTATTATATTTAATTTAGTACACAATAGATATATATATTTTAATTAACACCAAAATAGAGCTTTAAAAATTAAAACTTATAAAAACTACAAAATAGATTAATAATTACAATATATTAAATATATTACAACATATATTAGAATATAGTTATTTTGATTAAAATTTTTTTTTTTGAAAATCTGTATATAATTAATTAAATAAAAAAAAACAGTGACTTATTCTGTTTTATAACATAAAAAAAAAAAGTAGTAATATTATTATATATAAATATTATAATAATCTGAGATAATAAAATTTTATTTAATAAAATTATAAATACAAAAAACTCTGTTAGTAAATGTATCAAAGAAATGCCAATTTTTTCTAAATTATCATTCAATATTACACAAAAAAAAAATTATTTATTTATTTATTTATTTATTTATTTATTTATTTATTTATTTATTTATTTATTCATTCATTCATTCATTCATTCATTTATTTATTTATTTATTTATTTATTCATTCATTCATTTATTTTATTTATTCATTCATTTATTTATTTATATTTATTCATTTATTCATTCATTCATTTATTTATTTATTTATTTATTTATTCATTCATTCATTCATTTATTTTATTTATTCATTCATTTATTTATTTATATTTATTCATTTATTCATTTATTCATTTATTCATTTATTTAGTTAGTTAGTTAGTTACTTAGTTATTTACTTTCAATAAAAAATATAAAAACTTTCATATTTTTATAATATAGTATTAATAATACTATTTGTTTAATGTAAATAATTATCATTAATATTTATATTATTACTCTTTTATTTTATTTTATTAAGGATTTATTATTTTATTTTATTTTTTTTTTTTTATTTTATTTTATTTATTTTAAAATGTAATATAATCTTAACCAATTAAACATAAAATATTATATTATATAATTACGGTTTACTCTTTACTAATTCAACATTATTCTAAAATTGGAAATTTATATAACTTTAATTTTCTACAAAATTAAAAACAATAAATCACATGTAAAACTTTATTCATATGCCTAATACATAAATCTATACATTATAATTTTTATTTATTATAATTAGAATGAAATTTATAACATTTTTTTAATAATTTTTTAACATTTTTTTTTCAATTTATTATATATATATGGTGATAATTAAAATTAAATCTACCATTAATATTATATAAAATTAATTGATTATATATGTTTTCTATCTAATTAATAAATAGTGGGGAAAAATATCTACAAGTAAAATATATGTTTTATTAATGAAAACTTAAAATAATTTTGTAGTAAAGTATTTCTTTTATATTTCTATTGAACTTTGTATTACTATATGAAATGTGATAATCTAACAATCTAACCTAAATTACAAAATTTATTATTGCAAAGGTTAGGATTATTACTATTAATAATATATATTAAATATTTAGTATTTTTAACTTTTATACTTTTGGAATATTTTTTATTTTTTTTTTTTTTTTAATTGCCTTACATAGTATAACGAAAACTTTTTATCCAATTATTTTTATTATTTAATTATTTAAAATGAATAATTCATCATAATATTTTAATTAAAGTTTTATTATTTTTATAAAATAATAAATTAAAATAAAAATAGTAATGGTAGTAAATTCTTTATTTAATAAAATCTTTGATACTGAGAAATATATACAACTTTTTTAATATTACATATAATATATATATACATTTTATTTCATATTATTTTTATTCATTTTACTCATCTTGTGTATAAACTAAATATGTATTTATGATAACATATAAATTTTTAAAAATATTTATAACACATATTATTAAAAAAATTGGTTTTTAAATTATATAATTAAATAAATAATATTAATTTGTTATATCCATAATAATTATTATATTAAGCATTTTTACAAAAAAAAAAAAAGAAAAAAAAAATATATAGAATTCATTTTTTTTAGTCAAAATGAAAAAGCTAAATTATCTTTTACTGTATCAAAATAAAATCTTTAAAAAATATTCAATAAAAATACAATTCATATTAATAATATTATTTATATTTAGTAATTACATTTTTGTAGAAGCTCATTACATCGATGATGATGATAAATCTTCGACTACTGATATTGTTGATCTTGAATTTGATATATTTAAAACATTTTTAAATAATTTAGGAATAAATATTTTGAATGATGATATAAAAAATGAATTTAATAATGACAATGAATTGATTGATGATAAAGATAAAGAAAATAAATTTAATAATGATAATGAATTGATTGATGATAAAGATAAAGAAAATAAATTTAATAATGATAATGAATTAATTGATGATAAAGATAAAAAACTCATAACAAGTGAAATTGATAATAATAAGGAGAAGGAAAAAATAAATAATGTAACAGACGAAGAATCAAAGAAATATATTGAAAATAATGAAAATATTAATAATATTGATGATATAAAAGAAAAAAATAAAGAAAATCATGAACAAATAAATTCAAAGATAATTGATAGTAAAGATAATAAAAGTGTAAATAAGACTGAAGAATCAATAAGCCAAGAAAATAATAATTCACAACAAAATAATATCAATAATAATAATAATAATAATAATAATACTAATACTAATACTAATATTAATACTAATATTAATACTAATATTAATACTAATACTAATACTAATACTAATACTGATAATACTAATAATAATAATAATAATAATATTAATAATACTAATACTAATACTAATACTAATAATAATAATAATAATAATAATAATAATATTGGTAATGATATGAATTTAGATTCAAATAAAAAAGTATTTCTTATTAAAGATCCGGAAGAAAATTATTTTAAAAATGATGAAGATGAATCTTATGAATACATTAATAAAGATGATGATGATGATATAAAAGAATTAGTAAAAAGTATTGTAGAATCTGAAGGAAAAACAGGTGAAGAAGCTATTGAACAAGAAAGTGACATGATTAAAAAAATTAAAGAAGCTATTAATAATAATGCATTAAAAACACATAATAGTAAATTAGATAAGTTAGCTAAAGCAAAAGAAGAAGATATGAAAAAAGGAATAGATTTTTCAAAAATTTCTTCTAATTATAATAACAAAAATAAAAATATTAATGCTAATAAAACAGAAACTAATAATGACAATAACAATAATGGGGTTTTTAAGATAGAAGATCCATCTTCTTATAGATGCTTTTTTGACCAAGATTGTACGAATTTTAGAGGTTTTACACCTGAAGTAGCTCATTGTAATGGAACAAGTCATCATTGTGAAAATTACTGTTTTGTTCAAAAAGCATGTCTATATGATTATGATTGTTCTACATCTTGTGGTTCATGGTGTTTAAAAGAAGATGATATGGTATTTGGTCGTTGTGTAATGACATTTGAAGAGAATGATTTTTGTATGGAATCATGGCGTGTATGTGATGAAGGTTTAATATGTAATGTTGATACCTATGTTTGTGAAAAAGAACGTATTTCATATACATTCACTCGAATTGATTCTCAAGAATCTCTTTTATCTATTATTGTATTTTTAATTATTGCAATTTATTTAATAAAAAATAGTAGAAATCGTGATTTTGTTTCCTTCTTTTCTGGTTATAATTTAAATGAATATTGTACTAATAATCCCCAAGAATACGATCCTTTACCTGAATATCGAAGAACCGAAGAAATTAATCCTGATGAAATGAATGATTTAGTTGAACATTCATCTGTTAATAATGATGAACCTATGGAAGGTGAACCTATGGAATATCCAATAGAAAGTGATACACAACCAATTTATTATGAATATGATGAAAATAATAATACTATCAATTGTAATTATATACCTGTTCGTCCTGCTGTAGTAGAACAAACTTGTCCACAAAATGATAATGATGATATAAATGTTCATGCTCCATCAGTATCATCCTTAAGTGATTCTGATTTAATTAATGATCCTCCACCTGATTACGAAGAATAATTTTAATTTTATTATTATTTTTTTTCTTAATTTTGAATTTTTTAATTTACTTTTTTTTCTATTTATTATATCTTTATATAGACTGTATTATTGTTTATTATTGTTTTTTTTTACATTTTTATTTAAATTATAGAATTTATAATATATATGTGATAGAAAGAAAAAATGTAAAAATATAGTTTATTTAAATTTTATTATTACTATGAAAAGAAAATGTGGATTACAAAGTTTTGAAAAAATAAATTAAAAATATTTTAATTAATATATATTTGTATATATTAATATATAATATAATTATAACTAAAATAAAAAATATATTAAAAAATATTTTGAAATAAAAAAAAAAAAAAAAAAAAAACCCTGCTTTTTATTATTTTAATAGTTTTTTTATAATTTTAAAATTATTATCTATAAAAGTATTTTAGTAATAAAATTTAATTACTTTATTAAAAAAAATGTCGAATATTTTGGATGAATTAGAAGAAAGTGGCGAAGATTTGTATGAAATTTTAAAATTAGATAAAACTGCAGATTCTAAGGATATAAAAAAGAATTATAGAAAATTAGCTTTAAAATGTCATCCAGATAAATTGAAGAAAGATATTTCAGAGGAAGAATTAAAAAAGGCAAATATTTTATGGCAAAAAATTTCAATCTCTTATGATATATTATCCAATGAAAAATCAAGAGCTAAATATGATAGTAATAGAATTATATATTATTATAGTATATTTAAAATGAAAATAATATAGAATTAATATTTAAATATAATTAAATATAAAATCCATTTTAATTTTCAATGAAATTAATTTTAAATTTCTTTTTTATTAATTTTATACTTAATTACATTTATATCAATATTAAATACATTTAACCTTTTTTTTTTTTTTTTTTTAATATATATATGTATAAATTTGTATATTTTTTATCAATATATTTATTTAATAATAGAAACTGGAAGTGTAAAAGATTCCAAGGAATATAATTATACAGATGATGACTTTTCTTGGGAAAAATATTTTGAATTATTATATGGTAATTCTGTAGATGAGGAAAAAATTTCAAATTTTGAAAAAAAATATCGATGTATGTATCATTTATTATAATAAATAATCTAATTAATTATATATTAATTAAATTAAAAATATAAATTTAATAATAGTTTTATAATTATTAGTTAGTATTATTTAGTTCATTAAAAGTAGTTTTATAATTTTATCATTTTTATTTTTTAAATTGTGTATTTATTAACTATATATATATTAGAGAAAATTATTTAAAATTAAAAAAAAATTCAAAATTAAATAATTTTTAAATATTAATAAATTTAATTATTATTATTGTTTTGTATTCATTTTTTTTAATAAAAATAAATATAATTAATAAAACTTCATTATTTTTTTTTATAATTAAGTTTCTGAGGAAGAAGAAAAAGAAGTATGCGATTTATATGTTCAAAGTAAAGGTGATTTAGAATTTATTATGGATAATATACCTTTATGTACTTCAGAGGATTATCCTCGTTTTGTAGAAATCATTAATAAAGCAATAAAAGAAAAGAAGGTTAAGAAATATAAGAAATTTAATAGTGATTATAAAGAAGCCATGAAAGTAAGAAAAGATTTTGAAGAAAAAGAAAGAAAGAAATTTGAAAAAGCACAAGCTAAAGAAAAGAAAAAAGATAAAGAAAATCAGAAAGATAATATAGATGATCTAGCATTAATTATTCAAAATAATAGAAAAAGACGATTGGATGATACATTAAATAATATATTTGAAAAATATAGTAAAACTGAAAATAAGAAAAGACAAAAATCTAATAAGAAAGGATCTAAAAAAAGTTTACCGGAAGAACCATCTGAAGAAGAGTTTTTAAAACTTCAAGAAAAATTATTTGGAAAAAAGAAATGATTTTATTTAATTATTAATTTATTTATTCGTTTTCATTTATAAATTTTTTCATCATTTAAAATATAACAAAAAAAAAAAAAAAAAAGTATTATTTTTATTAAGCTTTTTGATTTATTTTATTTTATTATTTTATTTTATTTAATTTTATTTATTTATTTATTTATATACGTATATATCTTATTTATTTGAACATTTAATTATTTATTTTATTTTATTAACGTTCTTTATTATAATCATATTTAGGATAAAAGAAATAATTATTTTAATATATTTATTATTTAATTAATGTATAAATCAACATAATATAATTTAATAACAATTTTGTAAATATTATAATAAAAAAAAAAAAAAAAAAAAAAAAAAAGAAAAAAATATTTTAAATTTGTATAATTTGTATTTCATATTGATTATAGTTTTTATAAATATTATTATATGATTTATGAAATTATCAAAGTAAACTTATTTTATATATTGAATTAATTTTAATTTTCAAATACTTAATTATTATTATTATTACCTAATATAATATATTTATTTATATCATAATATTTCATGAGATGTATTATCAAATAATTATTATATAATTATTAAATTATCTTTTAATTATATACTTTTTTAATAAATTATATAATTTAATTATTAGTTTTAATATGACTTATAATAATTAGATTTAATATAAATTTAGTATAATTTTTACTTTTTCTTTCTTAAATTTTTATGAATTATAATAAAATAATCTCCCAAATTAAATTTAATTTTTTAAATTGTAATAAATATTAAAAGTAAAAAAGAAATAAAAATAATTAAGTAAAATTTCATTAAGATAAAGATAGAAAAGTGTTTTTAATATTATATAATTTAATATGATATTAAGTTTATCCAATAAGTATAGTCTTTATAATTTTTTTTTATTATAACAGAAGTTTTTTTTTTTTTTTTTTTTTTCTTTTTTTTTAAATTTTTTTTCTTCAGTTTTTTTTTTTTAATCTAAGAAAGAAAAACTAAAAAAAAAGATAATAAAATATACCATAAAATATACCCTATTTAACATACAATAAAAAAGCAAAGAAATTAAAAAATGGAAGCTTTAAATTTCATTTGTCCATACTGTCACGAAAGTACTAAGACTGATGAAAGGTTTAAGTATATTGAGGATCAAACTTACCATTTAAAATGCTTTAATTGTGTTAACTGTAAAGAACCATTACAAAATGGTAAGTTCTTTTTAAATAGTACCTCTGATCCTTCTAACAAACTTTTAATTTGTGCCAAATGTCATGATGCTTGTAAACCAAAGGTTGAAAGCAATGGTATATCAAAAGTTAATGCTGGCCTTTACGATAAACCAGCTAATCCACTTTCAGTTAACAAAAGTCTTAGTAGTCTTAACAATACTGGTGGTTCTCAATCTAGTTTAAAGGATGTTGAAGGTGGAGGTAGTTATACTGTTAAAATTCCAAAACTTTCTCAACAACAATTAAGTACTTGTAAGTGTGAAAAGTGTGGTAAGAGTGTTTATGAAAATGAAAAGCACTTAGCTGATGGTAAAATCTGGCATGTTAATTGTTACAGATGTACTACTTGTAATATGATCTTAAAGGGTAAGAATGGTGTTGAAACAGTTGATAAGAAACCTTACTGTGCTAAATGTAAGGGATCAGCTAAAGGAATGAACTATTTCAGACATTAAATAAAATAGAAAAAAATAAAAAGATCAATAAACAATATAAATTATTATTAATAAGAAGTTAAATACATATAGTATATTTTAAAATTTTAATTTAAAGTAAATAAAAAATAAATAGTTCATAAAGGATTATATGTAATAAATATAAAGAAAGAATTAATAAAAATTAATAAAATTATAAAAATAATCATTATTATATTTTTATTTTTATTTTTATTTTTGTGTTTTATATTTTGTATTTTATCATTTTTATTATTATTTTATAATTGTTATTAAAAATATATTAATACTTTTTTTCTAAAAATTTAATATAATTTTTTTCAAATTAAAATATTTTTATATTAATAATTTTTTATACATTTAATCAAAAAATTAATTTTTTTTTTTTTTTTTTTTTACTTTTTTTGTATATTATTTTTTTTATTATATTTTATGAATATTATTTTAATGGAATTGGAATAAAAAGAATAAAAATATAAAAAAGTAACATTCGAAAAATTTTAAAAAAAATTCATATAACATTAAACAGGAAAAGAGTATAAGAATATAAAGGTATATATAAGTTTTATTTATTTATTTTATTTATTTTTTATCTATAAAATTTTATTATTATTATTTTATTATTATTTTAATATTTTAATATTTTTAATATATGTTTTAGAAATGTATGAATAATTTATTATTGTAATAGAATTATTATTTTTGACTTTTTTTTTCTAATTAATATTTAAAAGTAATTAATATTTATATTGAAAATAGATTTTATTATATATATATTTATTTTTTATTTTTTTTTTCTTAAAAATTTTTTAATCATTATTGTTTTTTTAATATAATGTTTTAATGTAATTTCAAATTTAATGACATTTTTTTATGTATGTTAATGAAAAATACATTTTTTTTTTATTTTATTATAATTATCTTTTTATATAAATAAATGTTATGATACACTTTAATTTCTACTATTTTTGTAATTAATATTCTTTTTAACATTAAGAATAAATTAATAAAATTTGAAATTTAATTTTTTTTTTAATATATATAATTTTTATAATAATTTCTTCATTTTATGGATTTCATCAAGAATTAATAATATTATATATTTATTTTTTTTTTAATTCCTTCAAATTAAAATATATTATCATATGAAATATATATAAAACTAAATTGTTGTATTATTATTATTATTTTTTACTTAAATATATTTTAATTTTTAATTAAAATTTAAATATTTTAATATATAATTTATCTTTTTTCAATTTTTAATTATATAAATTAAATATATTTAAGATGGTAGATGATAGTAACATGGAAATTGATCAAACTAAAATTGATGATAAAAAGTCAAAAGATGTAAAAATGTCTAATTCAGATAAAGATAATGATACCAAGGAACGTTCAACTAAAACTGATACAGACAATAAAAAAGAATCATCAAAATCGTCAAAAACTGATTCTAAACAAGCTAAAAAAAAGGATTCTACTGATAAAGATAAAGATTCAGAAAAAAATTCAGAAGAAGGTGAAAGCAAATCTACAAGTTCCAAAGAAAAAAAAGAAGAATCAAAATCAACTGTTGATCGTGAAAAAGTTTGTCCATTTTTATTACGTGTATTTTGTAAAAGAGGTAATCATCATAGAATAGAAGATTTTACTATTAATCGTCAACCTGTAGAGGATGAAGTTCAAGTATATACCTGGAAAGATGCTTCTTTACGTGAATTAGCATCATTATTAGCAGAAGTTGATCCAAAATATGCAAAACATGGTACTACTCTTTCATTTAAAGCTGTTTATTTAGATAGTATAAGAGCAAGATATAATTCAAAAGATCTTGGTGTAATTAATGTATCTAAGCCTTCAAAAACAGATGATGTTACCTTAGATGATAATAGATTTATTATTGGTGATTTTATTGATGTTGCTATTCAATCTTATTCTGATGTACGTCGTAGATATTCTTATGACCGTCAAGATAGTTTTGGAAGTAGATTAGGTAGTAGTATAAGTAGATATGGTAGTAGTTTACGTAATGTTGGACTTAGTTATGATCGTAAAAGAAAGGGTAAAATTGGAGATAGACATGATCGTTTTTCAAGAACTATGAGAGATGACAGAAGAGATGATAGAAGAGGATCATTTCGTAGTATACGGTAAAGTTACTAATCTTTTTAATATTTATTAATATCATTATCATATTTATAATATATATGATTAATAAAGATAATATTTTTAATAATTCTAATAATTATTATTTTGTATAATTATTATATATATATATATTATATATATATATATTTTTTTTTTCATATTGATTACATAATATATATTTAATTTTTTTTAAAAATATAATAATAATATGGAACAAATTATATAAATAACAACAATAACAACAAACAATAATAATAATAACAACAACAACAATAAAATTGATTTATGTTTTAATGAATAAATACAATGGAATTAAATAAAAAAAATTTATATTTGACAATATTTTAAATTTAACAGTAACTAAATAGATATATAAAACAAATATAATTATAAGATTTCTTGAAGAAATAAAAAAACAATTTTGTTTTAATCACCTCTATTATTATATAATATACATTATTCCTTTTTCAAAGCAATAAAAATATTCAATATCTATAAATACAATCACAAACATAACCATAATAACAATACTGATATAAATAATACAAAAAAAAAATTGACAGAAACCATTAATATTTTTTCATCATTTCATTTATATATGATAATTTTACATATATATATACATAATTATTTTTATATATGTACTATCATATATTTTAATATTTTTTATATTTTATTCATTCAAATTATAAATATTTTAGTTTTTCAGTTTTTAAGTAAAAATTTCTATTATAATTTATTTATTAAAAAAAAAAAAAAAAAAATAAAAAATAAATAAAAAAATAATAAATATATAAAAATATAAAGTGATTTCTATTTATATAATATATATATATATATATATTTAATTTTTCAATTTTTATTTTATTATATTATTAATGCAGAAGATTATTACTATAATATCAACTAAATATATAAATAATTGTTATAGAAATATTATAAATTCATATAATATTTAATGGTTTTCTATTTTTTTTTTTAATTAATTATAAATATTTAATATCTCCTTTATGAATATTTAAACGATTAATTGATACAACAAATTTTAATTAAAATATTTTTCTCCAATTTATTATTATATTTTGGTAGATATTTTATTTTGATCATTAAAAATTTACTTACATATAAAAATTTTTTTTATACAAATTCCTTTTCAATCTACACACCTATAATAATACTACGTCTTTTTTTTTAACATAATATATATTTCAACATATATATATTGACTTCTAATTTTTTTTTTTAAATATATATATATTACCCTTAATAAATAAATTATATATTTGTATTTTATTAATTAAACTGTTTCTTCTCAATAGAATAAAAAATATATTTTTTAAAGACTTTTTTAAACACATAATAGTGTACATATTCATTATATTATATTTTTAAATAAATATCAAAAAATTACTTTTTTTATTTATTCAATTCTTTTCGATAAATTTTTAAACTTAAAAAAACATTTCGTCCCATTTGTAAATTTTATACTTTTTATATGAATTTCCTCGACAAAACTTCATTATAAAAATCTACGAAACTGAAATAATTTAAACTCTTAAAAATTTATATATTTTTTCGATTCTTTATTTATTTAACATAATAAATAATATTAATACATTAAATATATTTATATGCTTATTGTTGGTTTTGAGCGCGACCACGACCAGCTCCACCACGCTATTTTTTTTAATTGATAATTAATTATATTAGTTAATGCATAGATGGTAAAATAATAATATAAAAATTTTTTGTTAGTAACATTAATAATATATAATTTTAATATATATTTTATATTGCTCTAAACACTTACGAAGCTTGGGTTGAAGTTACCACTTGCACCTTCCTTGTCACGTCTACGGTAATCGTTACGTTCACCACGGTTTTCACCATCACGACGTTCTATTTATATTATAATTATTACAATATATATAATTATGATTAATTATTATTCTTTTTTAAACATAAATTATACAATATTTATATAATTTATATTCATCCATTAATATACATACCGCCTCTCATACTGCCTCTTGGGATACTCTTTTGAGTCTTAATGTGAGTCTTTGGGACAATTTCTTGTGGGAGGTGAAGGTATTCTCTGAGGTATTCAATACCCTTGTCGGTAAGGAAGTAGTAATAGTATAACCAAGAGAATTGGACCTTGACGTATTCACGGGAAGCTAAAGATTGAAGAGCCTTAATAACGTAAAGGTTGGAAACATCAACATCTTGGTGCTTTGGGGCGTTGAAATCCTTCTTGGCAACCATAACACCCTCTATTTTAATATTTCATATTTAATATATACATATTTATTATTAATATTTAATTTCATTGATAACATATATAATTCTACATTTTATATAATTTATTTCATTTTTTAATTTATTTTATATATATATTATATTTATTCAATTTTTACCTTGGAAGAGGTATTGGTAGATAGTCTTCCTGTCTTTTTGTGGAATAAGCATGTTGTTCTATAATCAATAATATATATTATATATAATATAAAAAAAATTAATATAAATGACTTAGGACATATTGATAATAATAAAACATTTATTCATCCATTAAATAAAATTATATTTATACATCTCCTACAAGGGAAAAGTAATTTTTCAATTAAATAAACACATCAAATAATAAAAAATAAAAACATCATTTAACACATATTAAAATAAATATAAAATAATTATCCATTATAACAAATAATGCATTAATTAAACATTCATTAAAATCATTTCATTATATAACATAATTATACCTTAAGGTGCAATAAATTTATAAGAGAGAGAAATATTAATGTATCCTGTATAGAAAATCATTTTAATGATAGATGAAAAAATTTAACATTTGATTGGAAATTTAATTAAACATGATTGGTGCAAATTATATTTAGTATAAAATATTTATATTATAATCATATAATAATAATATATTATATTATATATACAAATAATAAAATTTAAAATAGTAATTGCTAGAAATTTATATAAATTATTACATTTTATGGTTAATTAATATTAAAAAAAAATGAAAGAATAAAGAAAGAAAAAAAGAAAAAACATATTTATTTTTGGAATTAATTATTAATGCTTTTTTTTATTAATTTTTTTTAATGAATTCTAAAATTTATTATGTATAGAAAATACAATTTAAATAAATAAATATATATAAACTTAAATATAAACTTTTAAATAATTGTAATAATTTATGGTTTTAAATATTATAAAATAAAAAGTAGTATTAAAAGAAAAAAAAAAAAAAAAAAAGCAAATATAATAATAAAAATATTTTAGATGTATTATTAAAAGGTTGTTATTATCAATAAAAATATTAACAATATTTCTATAATTTCTAATTTAATTTATGATGATAAGTTTGTTTATAAAATTTAGGGTAAAATTTATTTTTAATTCTATTTGCTTTTCTTAGAATGGTTAATAATAATATAATTATTATTATTTTTATGAATTATTAATATTTGAAATTTGTTATTAATTGTTTTTTATGTTTTATTATAAACATAATTATTAATGTTTAATCTATTGACTAACAACAATATGTTTTCTTTTCTTTGTAGTGGTTTCTTCGGATTCTTCATTATCAAAGAATTCAGTAGATCTTTCTAAATCATATTCTTCTTTTAATTGTTTCAATGCTTCTAAATTAAAACCGATTATGTTCTTTTTAATTAAAAAAAATTTTTTTTAATAATAATTAGTATTTCTTAGTTCAGGTTTTTTTTTTTTTTTTGATATATGTTAATATATATTATTTAATTACCTTTTGTTTTTGGATATTCTTTTTAGTAGCTGTCTTAATTCTATTTAAAGTAACCATCATAGTTTTAGTTGAAGTTAATTGATTTTGATGAACCTTTAATAAGAAGAAGAGTATTCTACAAGCAAGTTTAATTTCTAATCCCTATTTTTATAAAATATTTATTTATTATGATTCATAAGTAATTTAATTATTTTTATTTAATTTTATTTTTATTTTATTTTATTTTATTTTATTTTATTTTATTTTATTTTATTTTATTTTATTTTATTTTATTTTATTTTATTTTATTTTATTTGATAATTATATAATTGAGAAAAATTTTTTTCTTATAATTACCTTTTCAATCCAAAAAGCAATACTTTCAAATAACATAATTACTTTTGAGAAAGGAAGTACTAATAAAGCTTCTTCAAGTTCACTTGATTTTATACTTTTAATTCTTCTTAAAACATATTCTTCTGGAGTAATATCTGGTATATGAAGTGCAAGAATATATGGATTTCTAGCTGGACGTGGGACGTTACCACCTGGTGTAACTTTCTTTAACTATATAAATATGATATATGTATTAATATATATTAATTATATTATTTAAGATATTTAAAAGAATATTTTTTTTTCCTTATTATTTAAAAATTTTTAAAAATTATTAAAAGAAAATTAAAATACCTGTTCATATTCTTCCATTTTTCCTTTTTCATCTTCGTAAATTTCAATGGCTTCAAGAATACTTTCACCAGCCTTTAAAGTTTCCATAGTTTTTTTACCTGCAGATCCTACTTCTTGAACTTCGGTTTCCATTTTTTCGCCATTTTCATTTTCTACACCACTACCAATTGGTAAGTTATTACGATCTTCATCATTAAGAGCATTTTCATTATACATTTCTTCATACTCTTTATCTCTTTCTTCTTCAAGGAACAATGGTTCTTCAGTTTTAGTCCAAATACGAATAGATCTATCATGTGAACCAGTAACAACAAAATTACCATATTTACCAACAGCAAGAGCCCATATTTCACTATGATGACCTTCTAATTTTTGAATATTTTCAAACTATAATTAAAAATATTTATTTTTACATTCAATTTGTGTTAAATATTAATTAAAAATAATAATTATAATAAATATTTTTATTTATTTTTAATAATTATATTTTATATTATATTATATTATATTATATTTTATTATTGCTATTTTTTTTTTTTTTTTTTTTTTTTTTTTTTTTTTATTATTATTTTTATTATTTATTTTTTATTTTTACCTTATCACAATCCCAATATTTAAGTACTTTATCTTTACTAACAGTGAATAAGTAATGTGTACCCCAAACAAATTGACATTGCATTATACTATCTTGATGAGCAAAAATAGATTTATGACAATCACCAAAATCTAAACCCCATAATTTTATAGATTTATCAGCTGAAGCAGTTGCAATAAGCGTATTATCTGAAGAAATATCCATAGAAAGGACTGGTAATTTATGACCATATAAAGATAAGAAGAATTTTAATGTATCATGATAGAATACTTTAACAGTACAATCAAGAAGTGAAATAGCAATTAATTTTTGGTTTTGACTGTAACGAACACATAAAACATCATCTGACATTCTTAATGTACGCATGTGAATAGCACTTAAACGTCTTGTTCCCTATATATATATATATATTATTTTTTTTTTCCAATAAAATATTATATAAAAAAAGAAATATAAATAAAAGTTAAATATTATATTATAATTTAA
This sequence comes from Anaeromyces robustus, assembly GCA_002104895.1. Lineage (NCBI taxonomy): Eukaryota > Fungi > Neocallimastigomycota > Neocallimastigomycetes > Neocallimastigales > Neocallimastigaceae > Anaeromyces > Anaeromyces robustus. The sequence continues at coordinate 245,386 of MCFG01000002.1, read as the reverse complement.
TAATTACAAAGATTATTATAATGAAATTAATTAAAATTAGGATGTAATAGTTTAATTTATATTAATTTATATTTTCTTACAGTTTTTTCATCTTCTATAAGTTGGAAATCCCAGAATTTAACATCTTTATCAGCACTACCAGTAACAAAACCTTTTTTATCTGGTCTTATTTGTAATGACCAAATAGCACCATCATGAGCGTCAATACTTTCAATTAATGAAGAAGAAGAAATATCGTATATTTCTAATTGACCAGTTTTAGTTCCAACGATTACCTTTATAAATTAATTAAATTAATTTTTTATTGAATGAAATTAATTATGTTAATTATTAATCATCTAATTTATTCAAAAACAAACAAACAAAACATTTAAAAATGATAAAGTGATAATAATAATAATAATAATAATAGTAAAAACAATAATAGTAATAATAATAGTTATTATTTACATGTTTATTTCCTGGAATAAAAGCACTACATAAAGCGTATCCTGAATCTAAAGTTCTTATACATTGCTTAGTATGAATATTCCAAATTTTAATTGCATCTTTTGAATTTTTTTAATTTTATTTAATAAATTTAAATTATTATGAAATAATATATTTAAAAATTAGTTAGTATATATATATATATTTTAGTATTTATAATAATTATAAACGAATATTCTTACTATTTGATCCTGATAACAACATTTCATCATCTGAACTTAAAGCTAAAGTTCTAATATCTGATCTATGACCTTGTAAATCAATAACTGCATTTTGTATAGTTGGTTGTTCACTTGATTCTAATCCTGAGGTATAAATTTCAACAGAATTATTACTTAATGCAGCCATTATCTTTTATATTTAATAAATGTATTTAATATATAATAATGAATTAAAATTGATAAAATAATATATTAATTAATAAATAATATATATAATATATATAAAAAAATATATGTAAGTATATATAATTATTTTTTTTTCTTTTTCTTTTTTATTATTATTATTATTATTATTATTATTATTATTATTATTACATTAAATGAACCATCTTTATTAAGTGTATTTTTAAAATCAAAGGATTTTATCTTTGAACTAGCTTTAATTAATGTTAATGATACTATTTCATCAGCAAAAGTTGGTTTATCATTTTCTTCAATTATTTTTTCTTCAGTTTTTTCACCTTTTGACTTCTTATTTTTTTCTCTTTGTCTTCTCTTTCTTCTTGCTATTTTCTTTTTAATTTCTTCTTCGGTTTGAACTTTAAATAATTCAATATTTCTATCAGCACCCTTTTTTTATATTTAAAATATTATGAATGCATATATATTTAAATGATAATAATATAATTATTAAATATATATATATATAAATTTAATAAAATTATAATATATATATAAAAATAAAATAAATTTAATAAAATTATAATATATATATATAAATAAAATAAATTTAATAAAATTATAATATATATATTTATTTTATTGTTAAAATACTATTATTATTATTGTTATTGTTATATAGATTTTATTTTAATTACTTGACAACCAAGATATCTTCCTGATGGGTGGAATTTTAATGTACCAACACGTTCCTTACTTGCACGAGCTATTGATCCACGATATTTTATAGCTTTTTTTAACTAATTATATTTTGATAATTTAATGCAATGTATAATTTTAATAATCAAATTTGTTATAATTTTTGTAGTATACAATATACTATATATATATATATATATTTTATAAAACTTACAGAATCAGTATTAGCATCAATTTCAAGATTATCTAAACCAGTAACAAGAGTTTCTGTATCAATATCCCAAAATTTAAGTTCTTGGTCTAAAGCACCAGTTACTATTAAAGTTTCATCTTTATTAACATCCAATCCCCAAATTTCACTACGATGACCAATAAGAGTTTCTATACAATGTTGAGTAGTTAAATCCCATAATTTAATTAAAGTATCTTTTGAGGTTGAAATTAAATGATTTGCACCTTTTAAATTTAAAAATTTTAATCCTGTAATTTGATCTTTATGACCTTTTAAACGATATAAACCTTGTTCTGCTATAACATCCCAAACAATTAAATCTGTATCTTTTGAACCTGATGCTAAATATGAACCAGTTTTATTGAATGCTAATGCTGTAACTGCTGATTTATGACCATTAAAAGTAATAACTAATGAATTAGTTGAATATTTCCATATACGAATAGATCCATCAGAATAACTGTGTTGATTTTATAATAATTTTTAATATATAAAAAAAAAAAATTATTTATGAAATTTATAAAAATTGAAATGAAAAATTAGAGAAAATATAATTTAATTATATATATATAATTTTTAAATTAATTTTAATATATTATATACATTTATATTTTATATTGTTTTAAAATTTAAAAAATAAATGTATTTATTGATTTTGAAATTATAAATAATTATTTTAACTATTAATTTTTAAATAATATTAATAAAAAAATTAATTATAGATAATTATGATTTCAAAATTTTCTTTTTTTCTTTTTAAAGTATATAATTATACTTATTTTATTTTTTTATTTATTCATTTATTATAAATAAAATTATAAATTGAAGAATGATTTTTATTATTAATTATATTGTTTAATATATATATATACAATAGATTTTCATTTTCATTATCATTTTTTTGTTTAAAAAAAAAAAAAATTTCATTTTTAATAAATGATTATTATTATTTTAAAATTATTATTTATTCATACCCAATTGCATAATCATCTTTATTTGGACTTCTCAGTATAGATGTAACTTCAGCTTTATTATCAATATCGTGCCAACATGCTGTTTCTAATCCAGTACGAATGTTCCATACTCTAGCATCTTCTAATGAAGGTGTAATAATATGAGTTCCTTCTTCATTATAAATTGAATTTGAATTTCCACTTGCTATTACACCAAAGCAAGAATCTTTAACATAACGTAAATATGTTTTTACCATTATTTAAATTATTTTTATATTATAACTGAATTTATATTATCTATATTATTTTTTTTTAGAGTATTTAATAAAAAATATTTAAATAATGTTTATTATTAAAAAAAAAAACTATTTTTAATTAAATAATCATTATTCATTTAATAAATATTTTAAAAATTGTAAAATCTTTAAAAAAAAAAAAAAAAATTTGTTACCAAAAAATTAAATCATTATAATGATTGGTTAAAAAGTTAAATAATGAAAGGAAATTTTTTTTAAAAAAATTAATTATTATTATACAAGAATAAAATATGTATAATAAATGATTTTTTTTATTATTCTTATATAATAATAAATTCTTTTATTATACATATTCTGTTCTTGAATAATAAATAAATTCGTTCATTATACATATTCTATTCTTGTATAATAAATGAAATTATTATTATTCTTATACAAGAATAATATATTTTTTTTGAAGAAGAAAGTATAACAATACAATCATACTTTATTTTATTTTTGACGTTTTTTTTTTTTTTTTTTTTTTTTTTATTTTAATGAACTTTAGAAAAATGATTTATCTATTATTATTTTCAATAATAATATAATAATAATAATAATAACATTATAATGAAATATTTTTGAATAAATTTTTTTAAAAATAAGTATGAATAGATATTTTTTAAAAAAAAAATAAATGTAAATAAATGTTTTTTTTAAAAAAAAATAATAAATGTTCTTTTTAAAAAAAAATAAAAACAACTTAGTATATTGTACTTATACAAAATAATCCAAAATAAATATTCATATACTTTATTAATATTTAATTGATAATTTACAAAATAATCCAAAATAAATATTCATATTGATAACTATCCATATAAGTCTACTGTTATATTAAAACTATTTTTATATTCTAATATTAATCAATTATTTAATTATTTATATATAAATATATAAAATATATCTCTAACCCTTCAAGTTTTATCTAAATTATTATATATAATCTTTTTAATAAATATTATTTTTTTTTGTGTGATGATGTAAAATAATGAAAAAAGTAAAATAAATAAATAAATAAATAAGTTAAAATAACATAACATAACATAAAAAGTTAAAATGGAAATCATCATTACTAATAAAACAAATAAAGTAATATTTTTTTTTTAAATTATATAAATTTTTTTTTAGTCAAAATTTTATATTTTAGTAAATGTTTATTGATGAAGAATTATGAATATTATAAATAAAATATCAAGTAGTAATAATTTAATAGAATCAATAATATTTTTTAAAATTTAAACTAATTGTTATTTATATAATTTTTAAAATTTAGTTTTAATAATTGTTCTTTTTATTTGTTAATCGTAACTCTAAATTCTATATTGATTTGTATAATTAGATATAAATATTTTTTATATGCGGCTTCCAATAAACTTTAATTATAATTAAATATAATATTTTAAGAATTTATATTATATTATTTAAATATTATAAATAAATAAATGTATAAATAAATAAATAAATAAATAAATAAATAAATAAATAAATAAATAAATAAATAAATAAATAAATAAATAAATAAATAAATAAATAAATAAATAAATAAATAAATAAATAAATAAATAAATAAATAAATAAATAAATAAATAAATAAATAAATAAATAAATAAATAAATAAATAAATAAATAAATAAATAAATAAATAAATAAATAAATAAATAAATAAATAAATAAATAAATATATTTTTATTACATAAAATTTTTTCTTTTTTATTTTTCTTTTTTTTTTTTTTTTTAAATAAAAAATAAAAGGTTAAGACAGAATTGTATAAAATATTAAACTATAATAAAATATAGTAAAAAGAAATTAAAATTAAAAATAAAATAAAAATAAAAATAAAAATAAAAATAAAAAATATATAACAATTCATGTCATTTTAGAAAACAATTAAAAAAAATAAAAATAAAAAAATATATAACAATTAAAGTTATTTTAGAAATCCATTAAAAAAATAAGATTTTTTGTAATGACTTACTCATATGAGTATTTATCTGTTGATGTAGATGAAAAAATGATAAATAATTCAAAAAATTCTTCTTCTCTTGAAATAGAAGAAGATGAATTAACTCAGAGTACTTTAAATGATAAAATAGATATAAAAGATGAAGTAAAAAGAAAGAGAATATATTGGATAGATGCTTTAAGAGTATTTTCAAATTATTTAGTTATATTAACACATATATCATTAAGATATGATGAATCAGATTTAGGTTCATATACTTGGTATGTAAATACATTTTATAATTCTTCTTCGAGAGCATGTGTTCCATTATTTATAATGATTAGTGGAATATTATTTTTAAATCCGAAAAAAGAACTTTCTTGTAAAAAGATGTATTCAAAATATATTTTACGTATATTCAAAAGTTATATATTTTGGTCATTTATTTATAATGCAATTGATACAAACGTATCATCTTATTTTTTCGATAGGTCTAAATTTAAATTTGATAAAAAATTAATACAAGACACAATTAAAAATTTTATTCTTGGAGGTGGACATCTTTGGTATTTAAATTTCATTATTGGTCTTTATGCAGCAACACCTATTATTAAAAAAATTACACCTGATAGGTTTATCACTTGGTATGCTTGTATTATTTTTATTATAATTTCACAATTTGTGCCAACCCTTAACAGGATATTAACTCGTCTTTATGAATTAAAAGAATTTAGTATAATACAAGATTATGTTGACGGTCTTAAATTTGAAATGGCTGGAGGTTATTTAGCTTATTATTTATTGGGATATTTATTGAATGAAGACTATTTAAATAAAATATATATATATATAACATATGCTATTGGTATTCTTGGTGTAATATTAACATATGTATTTAGATGTGCATATGCTTTTCATATAAATAATAAGGATGAATATTCTTTCTTAGATTTTAATTTCTTTACTATTACAATGATATCTGTTGGTATATTTACTTTCTTTAAATATACATTAAGACCAAAAATTAATAATTTAGTAACAAAATATAATTTCTTTGAAAAAGCATTAATAATTTTATCAGATAATTCATTTGGAATATATTTAATTCATTTAATTATTAATAGAGTATTTAATTTAATATTACCTCTAAATATGTTTGAACCCCTTATATGGACACCAATAACTGCAATAATAATACATTTAATAAGTCTTACGATAATTTATTATCTAAGAAAAATACAGTTATTTAGAGAAGTAATGTAAATTAAATTAATATAATAATAATTCTGATAATTAGAAATCTTTTCGATAGAAATATGTAACATTCTTAATTTAAATATTTTAATTTAAAAGGGAAGTTAATGTAAATTAGATTAATATAACAATAATTATAGTAATTCAGAAATAATTTTTTTTTTAATTGATATATACCTTCATAGTTTAAACATTTAAATTTATATAGAGTATAATAATAATATTATTATAATAAATAAAAATAATAAATAAAAATAATAATAAATAATAATAAATAATAATAATAATAATAATATTATTATTATAATAAATAAAAATAATAAATAAAAATAATAATAATAATAAATAAAAATAATAAATAAAAATAATAAAAATAATAATAATAATAATAATAATAATAATAATAATAATAATAATAATAATAATAATAATAATAATAATAATAATAATAATAATAATAACAAAAACAACAGTAATAATAATAATAATTTAATTATGATATTTTTTTGTATATTCTATTTAAATTATTTTTTAAAAATATTAGAAATAATAATAATTATAACAATTTTCATTATTATTATTTTTAATAAATAATAAATAATAAATATTATTTTAAATATTTCATTAATATTTAATATTTATATAAAATATTAAAATATTAATATTTAAGTTTTTTTTTTTTTGTGTTAATATTTGAACATAAAGTGAAAAAAGATATTTAATATTTTTCTGTATTTTTTATAATTTTTATTTTTATGTTTTAATATATTATTATTGGAAATTTGAAAATGTCAAGGAAAAGTATTTAGTTTAAATAATATAAATTAAAATAACAGTGAATATTACTTTTATTTTATTTTTTCTTAATAATTTAAAATATTAATAATTAATTCTTTTTTTATAATGTTCATTAAGAATTAACTATGAGTTACAAGTAAAATGGTACATGAAGAATAAAATTGCTAAATAGAAAATAACTCATTATTGGAAGGGATAAATGTCATATTATGTCATAAAAAACTATGTACTCAACAATGTAACCATTATATTTGTAATTATAATGAATATGAATATTATTAATTAATTAATATTTTTTAATATTAATTAAAAAATTTGATTTTATTTAATGTTATTATTATATTATTTATTATTTATTATTAATTATTAATTATTTCTTATTAATTATTTCTTATTTCTTATTATTTATTATTTATTACTTATTATTTATTATTTATTATTTATTATTTATTATTTGTCGTACTTGTATTTTTTTTTTTTTTTTTTTTTGACACTATTTTTTTTGTCATATTATTTATTACTATTTTATATTATCTATATTATAATTTATATATAATTATATTATATTTATTATATATTGCTATATATATTAAATGTAATAATTAAATATATATAAATTAATTATATTCCGTTTTAAAAATGATATATTAAAATATATATTAATTAATCTTAATAAATATATTGTAATATATATTAATATATTAAAAATTAACTTATAGTAAAATTTTAATATAATAAAGAATAGAAAGTATTATATTATTTCAATATATTATAATATATACATATTATTGATTACACAAGAAAAAGTACTTTATTATATTTATATATTGTTAAATATAATGTTAATATATTGGACACATTTAACAAAGAATTTGCTTTGTTGAAATATTATATATAATATAGTTTATAATATAATATTAATTATATACGGTAAACCTTTTTATATTTATATTAATATATTTATATATATATATATATTTATATTTACATAAAATTATATTTATAAAATTTATATATTATTACAATATATAAAAAATATATAAAAAAACAATTAGAATTTTAAATACTTTTTATTATTTTATTATTACATTTTTTATTTATATAATAAATATTTATTATTTATACTTATATCTACATTAATATTTATTTATACCAAATAAATAATTGTTAAACATTTTTTTTTTTAAATTTTTTTTTTTATTTTTTTTTTAAAAAAAATATTTTTTCTTCTGTTTTATTTTTATTTATTACTTTTATCTTTTCTTTATATAAAAATTAGATTTTATATAATTAAATAAAATTAATAAATAATAGATAATAAAAATAACAAAGGAAAATAAGAAATATTTATTATATTATGCTTTTTATATAATATAATAAATAATAAATTAAGAATATTTTTTAAAAATAAATAATTAAATATAATTTTAAATTTAAGGTAAAGACAAACAACTATAACAGTATTAATATATTTATTTATTTTTTTATAATTAATTATTATTTTCCAGACTTTATGAAACATTTAATATTTTAAATATTTAAGTAAATGTTATACTCAAATAATATAAATGATACAAATTGGATGTTGAAAAAAATTACACTTTTTATATAAAATAAAGGAATGTTATTGAATATTATGGAATATAATATCAACAATTTTATGTTTTTTATCATTTAAAAAAAGCAAATATCTAAAATATCAATTAATTACAAAAAATAATAATAATAAGAATAATAATATGATAACAATTATATAAACATTTTTACAAACAAATAAAATGTTTAATTGACTCAATAAATAGTTAAATTTCAATTTATGATTCTATATATATATATATATATATATTTTTTTTTTAAATCAGAATGAAATTTTAAAATATAGGCTAGTTTTAAATTATTGCAATTTTATTATTTTTAATAAATATAAAATACAATTTCATTAAAACATTTTATTAATTTATAATATATTTATTTTAAATGTCGATAAAATTGCTTTTTTTTCTTTAATGAATAAAATAATATTATATTACTATGTTGTTATATTATTCAATTTCGATTATTCAGTTATAAATATTTATTAATTCAAATTAATACATAGTATATACATTTAAAATATCGATAGAGTTGTTTTTGTTTTTTGATAAATGAATTAATTTATTATTATAATATTCAATTTATTATTTTTAATTATAATAGATGTTTTTTTTTTTTTTTTTTTTTTTTTTTTTATTATTAAGCTAATAATATTTAATATTTATATTATATTTATATTTATATTTAATTTATATTTAATATTTATATTATATTTATATTTATATTTAATTTATATTTAATATTATAAATATACTAATCTTTATATGTTTTTAATGTTTTATTTTATTATATAAAAATTATTATATATTTGTATGTATATTTTTCAAATATAATAGACTCAATTTCAATATATAATTCATAAATTAAAATAATATAATCAAATATAAAATAATAATTATAATAAAAATGATCGGATACGCTGATACTCCAAATGTTTCACAACTTACTTTATCAAGAACAACAACACCATCTTCAGAATTTGTAGTATTTGTATCAAATATTATTCAAGGTTTATGGCGTAATGTTGAAATTGGTGAAGTTCGTGAAAAAGTTTCAAAGAATGAACGTCAATCTTTCCAAACTTATGTTTATAGAGTTATGCGTAGAGCTAAATTAAGTTATGCTGCTATTATTATTGCTTTAAATTATATTAATTTACTTTCAAAAAAGAGAGATAAAATGCCAAGTCTTAGAATAAGAACAGCTGAATGTATGGCTACAGAAGAAGCTAGAATTGTAGTTGTTTCTTTTATACTTGCCAATAAACATTTTTATGATCATGCTTATCGTAATAAAACTTGGGCAAAAATGACTGGTATTAATAAGAATATATTATATTATTGTGAAAAGGAAGCACTTGCAGCATTAAATTATGATTTAACTGTTTCACCACAACAATATAGCGATTGGTTAGGAACTTTAGAAGCAGCGTAAGTTTATACGTTTATATAATATATATATATATATAAATTGAAACATATTAAAAAATCTTATAATCGAAACATAAAACATAAAAAAAAAAAGAGATTGTTTTTTTTTTTTTATTTAAGATTTTTTTAATGTTATTATTTTTCTCGAAAAAAAAATACTATATATATAATTTATGATTCATATATCACCCACTTTATTATTACATTTTTTGTTAATTTATATCTTTTTTTTTATATAAACTTTTTTTTTTATTTTAAATAGTTCAAATGTTATAACAGACGATATTGATCATTTAAATGAAACTATTACTAAACAATATAAAAAATCTAAAAAACAAAATGGTTATACTCATGAAGAAAATGGATATAATCATGAAGAAAATGTAAATGTTAATGTACATAAATTTGAAGTATCAACATTACCAAGAAATTTTGAAACTCATTCATAAATAAAATAATAGAATAACAAATAATAATAATAATAATAATAATAAAAAAAAACTTAACACAAAAAGAATAAAAATTCGATAAAACAAACAGTAAACAAATAAATAATCAATCAATTATAGAGAGTTTAAAAAACAAAAAACAAAATCAAAATATATATATACACCTGCAAAAAAAAAAAAAAAAAAAAAAAGATAACAATAATAAATAAAAGTATAAAGTATTTATGCTATATAAATAGTATATATGAAAAAAAAATCAGTTTTTTTTTTTTCCATAAATATTTAATATTTATAATAAATTTTAGTACTTTTTTTAAATATATCTTTTATTTTTTTTTTTTTTAAAAGAAAGATTATTTTTATAAAAAAGATTAATATTATTAGAAACAAAAATAATATTAATTATATTATTAATAATTAATAATAATAGTATATCATTTTTATTTTTAAATATTAATAATTTATTTATTTATCATATCATAGTATATCATTTAATGAAAAAAAATATGTAAATTTATTAAAACTTTATATTATATATATATAGAAAAAATAAACTTTAAAAAAAATTTTATATAAAAACATAATAATAATAATAATAATAAATAAAAGTATAAATATAAAATTTAATAAAAAAAAAAATAAGAAAGAATAAAAAAATAATATATAAAATAATTAAAACAAAATAAAAAAAAAAAAAAAAAAATTAAAGAATACAAAAAAAAAAAAAAAAAATAAAAAAATAAAAAAATAAAAAATAAAGTATCATAAATTAAATTATTAAATTATTTAATATTAATGATAGTAATTTAAAAAAAAAAAAAGAGATGATAAAAAAGATAGTTTTTTTTTTTTTTTTTAATTATTATAGAATTAATAAATTATCATATTATTTGATTCCATAGTTTTTTTTTATTTTTTATTTATTTATTTTTTTTTTTTTTTTTATTTTAAATAAATAGGAATTGTTTAATATAATGTTTTATGTTTAATGATAGAAAAAAAAAAAAGTATAAAAAGATGATAAAAAAAAATAAAATAAAATAAATATCATCCATATTAATTTTATAATAATTTTTTGAAATAAGAATATAAAACATAAACATACACACAGATGCACAGAAAAAAAAAAAAAGTAATATATATATATATGTTTTTTTACAATAAAGGAATTAAAAAAAAGTATTAAAAAATAATATATAAAATAAGAAAAATAAAAAAAAAAAGTATTAAAAAATAATATATAAAATAAGAAAAATAAAATAGTATAAATAAATAAATAAATAAATAAATAAATAAATAAATAAATAAATAAATAAATAAATAAATAAATAAATAAATAAATAAATAAATAAATAAATAAATAAATAAATAAATAAATAAATAAATAATTAATTAATTAATTAATTAATAAATCATTTATTATAACACCACTTTAAAATGTTAATTTTTAATAATTACAATATTTTGTTGAGATAGTTATTTTATTATATAAATTTATAAATATAGTTATTTTATTATATAATTTTATAAATATAAATAATGTTAGTTCGCTAGAGGTATTATAATGAAATACTATTAATATAAATATAATTACTAAAATTATTATTGTTGTTATTATTAATGTTATTAATGCTAATATATATTATACATGATTTGTTAAATTGTTATTTGTTATGAATATTATTATATGTTATAATATTTGTTATATATATATATAATTTTAATATTATTATTAACATTAAAAATATTAATATTAATATTTTTATTATTATTATTATTATTAATATTATTATTATTTTAATATTATTTATTATTATTATTGTTTTTACTTTGTTTTTTGTTTTTTGTTTTATTATTATTATTATTATTATTATTATTATTATTATTATTATTATTATTATTATTATTATTTTGTTTTTAATTTTGATTTTATTTTTTCGTTTTTTTTTTATTATTATTTGATTATTATTATGCTTTTTTATTATTTATTATTATTATTATAATTATTATTTTATTTTTTGCTTTTATTTTTGTTTTTTGTTTTATTATTATTATTATTATTATTATTTTTATTATTTTTGTTGTTTTTGTTTTTTATTTTTATTTTTTATTTTTTATTATTATTATTTTTGTTGCTTTTGTTTTTTTGTTTTCGTTTTTTTATTATTATTTTTTTTTGTTGTTTTTATTTTTTGTTTTTTGTTTTAGTTTTTTTATTATTTGATTATTATTATTTTGCTTTTGTTATTAATTTATTTATTTGTTATTATTTTATTATTTTTTTTATTTTATTTTGTTTTGTTTTGTTTTGTTTTGTTTCATTTTTTTTTTTTTTACTTCTAATTTGAAATATAATATTTATATATATAAATTTTTATTATTATTTAACATATATATATATTATATTCTATATTTTGTATTATATTGTTTTTTTTTTTTTCTTTCATTAGTGTCTTTCATTAATTTTTTTTCATTTATTTATAATATAAATGTTTATTTTGTTATTTTATTTTTAAAATTAAATTATATTTTTTATTTTTTATTTATTTATTTATATGTTTTATTTTTAATATACATATGGGATTCAAAATATTTTTTTTTTTTTTTTTTATTAAAAAAAAAAAAAAAGAAAAAAGGTAAAGATAATAAATATTAAAATTTATTAAATAAAAAATAAATAAATATATATATATTCTTTTTTTTTAACTTTACAAATTAAAAGAATAAATAAATGAATAAAAAAAAATTTAAGATATATATATATATATATTTATTTTATATAGATTTATTTATTTATTGTTCTTGATTTTTTTTTTTTATTAAAAGGTTAATATATGAGAATGTTCTGAATCCCAAGTTTTATATATATTTGAATTTGTTGGTTCATATATACTTGTATCTACAACATTATTTAAAATTATGGTATGATCTTCTATCAAAGAAGGTTGTTCATTAAATTCCTTTTCGGAATCATTAATAAGTGTACAATTACTTCTGGTTTCGTCATCCGAAACATTTTCAGAAGAAGATGAATGATTAATTTTTTTAATTTCTAAAAGGGAAGGTGTTGTAATAAGATTTCTATTTTCATGATAATTTTCATGAGAAGATTTTGAATTGTTTATTTCTATATTAAGATTATTATTATTTAATAATACTTCTGATATATATTCATTTTTGTTTTTATTATAATTATTAGTAGTATTATTATTGTTGTTCTTGCTTATGAGCTTGTTTATATTTTTGGTTTTAGCTTGAGTATTTAAATTTAAGCTATTATTATTTTTTTTAATTTCTTTTTCAGAAAATATTATATTTCTCTTTTTATAATTAGTATTAATATTTGTATTATAAAGATTTATTTTATCATCAATATTTTCAATTTCGGAATGATTAGATGGTTTAAAAGGAAAAGTTATTATTGATAATTTATTACTTTCAATCATTGTATCTAGATTATTTACATTTTTATCTTTATTCTTTTCAGGAGAATACAAGGTAGATTGTTGTTGTAATGGACTATTTATATAGTCTTCATTTAAAAAATTTCTATTAGGAATTAGTTTTTTAGGACTAATATTATTTATTATTTTTGGATTAGATGAATTAATGTTAATGTTTAAATTTATATTCTTATTCATGTGATTATTCATATGATTATTATTATTGATTGATGTAGTTGTAGTTGTAGTGGTAGTAGAAGAAATACTATTACTACTACTGGCGTTATTTTTAATATTATTATTATTATGATTTGTAATGTTGTTATTGTTATTAATATTATTAATATTATTATTTGAAAGGGAATTAGCTATAGCCATAATTTTTGCTGCTTTTGGAGAAAATAATAAGGTATCATTTTTATATTCTAAGTGACTAGTTTTTATTTTTGGTGAGCCAACTATTTTAGGTGAAGTTGCTCTAACTAAAGGTGATTTATGAATAGGGGATTTTGCTGCTATGAGAGGTGTAGCAGCTTTAACTAAAGGTGAAGTAACTACAGCTGAAGTTGAGTTAATAATAGGACTTTCTGTTTTTTCAATAGGTGGTGTATTCAAACCACAAGTAAGGGGAGTATATAAACATGAAGGTGAATTAATACGAATGGGTGAATTTAAACAAGTTGGTGAAGCAATATAAATTTGTGTAGGACCCATCATACCATTATTTGAATTTGCTAATAATGCAGCATTGGCATTATTTTTTAATAAGGAAGTGTGAATGGATAAATTTGGTTTCTTTTTACTTTTTGGTAAAGTAATAGTATTCCAATCAATTCCTTCAAAAAATTCATGATTTTTTAATTCTAATATTTTTTTATACCATTTTTGATTTAAAAAATAGAAAAAATATATAAAAATAAAATAATTATTTAATATATTACTATTATTATAACTATTATCATTATCATTATTATAATTGTTTTTATTCTTCTTATTAATTTTTTTAAATATTTTTTTTTTCATTTATTATAATTGTATTTATTTTTTTCTATATATATAATTTACCTTCAATTGTTACTCTAGAATAAATATCTGGATTACAACATAAGTAAAATATATCACATAAAGGCTCATAAATTACATCAGTTTCATAAAAAACTACAGTATTTTCTAAAATATTATACATTGTTTCATAGACATCATCGATTTCATCATCTGAAAAAGGATAATGACCGGTAACCATATAGAAAAGAAGTACTCCAAAAGACCAAATATCTGATTTTTCAGAATAACATCCATCAACTAAAACTTCTGGAGCAATAAAATCTAATGTTCCAATAATATTCTTTTTGTTAATATCATCAGGGTCAATTTCTGGATATTCTGTATATGGGGAACATTCAGGAATATTATTTGGATCGAATAATGTCGCACAACCAAAGTCCTATTTAATATTTTTATATATATATATTAAAAAATTAATTACATTTTTATTTATTAAGCATTATTAAATATAATAATATAAAAATATATTCGTATTAAATTATGGGAACTTACAATGATTTTGACGGTACCATTTGGTTGTATTAAAATATTATTATCACTTAAATCACGATGTAAAACATTATGACTGTGAATAAATGATATGGTTGATAAAATTTGTGCCAAAATTGACCTTATAGTATTTATATCTGTGAAAGGTCCAATTTCACTTACAATTGTTCTTAAAGATTCTATATAAATTTAGTTATTATATATTTATTTAAATTATTATCATTAATTATTTTATTTTTATTATATAAACTATTATAGAATTATATAATATTATATAATATAATATATTTAATTGATACTTACTTCCTCTTACACTATCCATTAACTATTTTTTTTTATTTTATAATAAAATAAAATGTATAAATATATATATATATTAATATTTGATGTAATTTATATATATTTTAAAATTTTAATTATATATATTATAAATTGATTCATTTATATTCATAAACGAGTTAAAATTTTACAAAATTCAAAATTCTAATTTATTTTCATTTTTTATAAATTTTATTATATATATAACTTACAATATAATAATTATTTTTATCTTCTCTATCACCAACGTAACGAGGAATACCTGAACATTGTCCAGTACAAACTCTTTTCATTGCTGTAATTTCCTTTAAAGCTTGAGTACCGAGGGTTTTATTATTATCGTCTAAGTTATTTTCAACATTTTGTTT
The DNA here is from genome assembly GCA_002104895.1 of Anaeromyces robustus. Lineage (NCBI taxonomy): Eukaryota > Fungi > Neocallimastigomycota > Neocallimastigomycetes > Neocallimastigales > Neocallimastigaceae > Anaeromyces > Anaeromyces robustus. Next base: position 229,223 of record MCFG01000002.1, on the reverse strand, counting down.
TTGAATTTCAATCATAAATTTACTAATGGATTCTTTTGGTATTGTTTTTAAGGCAGCCACACCTCCTTTAGTTTTTTCTTTAACTAATTGAACACTACCAAAAGTTCCTTTTCCTAAAGTATCTACGACGGAAAGTCTTGAGAATGGTAAACATAAAGGTGAATTAACTTTTTCCATTTTTATCTATTTGACTTTATATTTTAATTCTTATTCTTTATATTTATTGAAAATTGTGTTTTTTTTTTATTGTTGTTTATTTTATTTCTTATACTTTATATATATATATACAATGGTATATAATAAATCTATTTTCTATTATTGATATATTTTCATTAATACTATTATTTTTATTATTTTTTTTTAAAATTGAAATATTGTATTTCAAAAAATATATTATGATTTACTTACATTGTATTTAAATTTTTACAATAATATACTACAATTTGTTTTATTTATTTATAAAGAATTTATTTTTATCATGTATTTCCTGATACAATGCTTTGTTTTTTTTACCTTAAATATTAAATTAATAATATTTAAACTATTATTATTTAATAATAATAGCTGTATATATATTATTTTTTCTTATATATACTGAGATTTACAAATAAAGAGTTGAATAGAAAAAAAAAATTTTTTTAAGAAAAATTTAACCAAATTTATATTAATTTTTTTTCTTGCTATTGTGATAGCAAAAAAAAAAAAAATTTTTAATAATATTAATAATAATATTAATAATAATGTATTTATGGAGTTAAAATATTATGAAAAAAATTATTTTATTCTTTATAATTATAAAAAATTTTTTATTAATTAAATTTTACTTCACTCGTTTTTTTTTTTATAAATTTATTTATTTTATTATATTTCATTTATTATAATGTTAAGAATTATTTTTTTTTAATTATTAAACTAATGATTTGTTTTTATGTATCTATTTTTTTTTCTTGATTAAGTAATAATAACAATTCTAATAATTATAAATCATATTATAAAGTGTAATATTAAAAACTAATAAACTAATAATATTAAATATAAAAACTAATGTATATAATAATAAAAGTAATAATTAAACAATTAAAATATAATGAAAATATATTTATTAATTAATTATTTGTTATTAAATTAGTATTTTACATTCTTCCTTTTTTTTTTAAAAAAATTTTTTAAAAATTAATAATTAATTTCTATATAATAAAAATCCTTTTTTCATTAATAAATAATTTTTATTATATATAAATTATTATGTCGTTGAATTTTTTTATAATAAATCGACATTAATTTCTTATTATTTTATTTTATTTTTTATTTTATTTTATTTTACTTTTATTATTTTACTTTTTTTTTTTTCTATTAGTTTATATTAACTTTTTAACTTTTTATTAATGGATTATTGTTATTTTTTTATTTTGTTTGATTTTTTTTTTATTCAACCTATAAAATATATTATTTTAATGAATTAATAAATATTAATTTAATTATTAATATATTGATTTATATTAAATTTATAGAAATCTTAATATATTTTAATATAAATAAATCATCATTGAATATATTAAGATTTAATTAATAATATATTATATATTTAATAAATTAATTTTTTTTATATATTTCATTTATTAGTATTAATTATTTAAAATATATAATTTTTTTAAACGCTAAGACAAAATGTGATTTGAATAATTTATTATTATATCATAGAAAACTTTATTAATTAATAATTAATAATTACTAATAAATGTTAATCAATAATAAAAGTAATAAAAGTAATAAAAATTAAAGTACACCAAAATATTTTATTTTATTTCTATTTTTTTATTTTCTATTTTTTTTTATTTTAATTTTAGTTTTTTTTATATTTCTTATTATTATTTTAAAAAAAAATAATTTTTTTTATACTTTTAAACTTTAATTAATAATAAAAATTATTTGAAAAGATGGAAATGTTTAATTTTAATTTATTATTTATCTGTCATAGTACATAATAAATAAAATAAGTTTCATTTTTTACCGTTAGACAAAATTTATTAATATTTTAAATATAATAAATGATATATTGTTATTATATATTAAATATATACTTACAATACTATACTAATTATTGTATGGTAATAAAAAAGAAAATTTATTAATTATTAATTAATAATTAATATAATTTATATGTAATAAAATAGTATAAAATATCATTTTTTTATAATTCATATTAATATTTAATTTTACAATTCTCAATTTTAATAAAATTTTTTATTATTTTTTTATTAACTATAATTTAATTAATTTTCCTTTAATTTCTTTTTTTTTTTTCCTTTTATATTCTATTAATAAACTTTATTTGATAATAAAATTTTATTTTATTTTTTGTAATAGAATAAATTAAAGTTTTGTTGTACTACCTAAAATAAAAAAAAGTAAATGTATAAAATATGTTTTAAATTTTATATTTTTGTTTTGAATCACTTTTATGTTCAATTTCATTTTTTACCCATTTATATTGAATCATATATATGTTCAATTTCATTTTTTATCCATTTATAATAAAGTAAAATTATGTATATAAATATTGTTATAAAAAAATATAATAACAATAATAATAAAAAAAAAACATTTGAGTGGTAGACATTTTATCATTCAGTAACTTAATTCTTGTTTTATACATATAAATTCCTATGTATTATTTAATTATTCCCGTTCATATTTATTTGCATTTATATATTATGTATTTCTTTTAGAGATTCATTATTTTATAATAATTATATTAAACAACTATTTATAAATGAAAATTGTCTTTTATACTTTTATATTATCCAACTTTTTTTTTTTTTTTTGTATGTATAAAGTTTTGATTAAAGAATCAATAAAATAGATCAAATTTATTATAATAGTTAATTTACACTATCTATTTATTTTCTATTATTCATTTTATATATATTATCATTGAAAAACAAAAGATATAATTTAATATTTATATAGATCTTTTAACCAATATATATGAGATATATAAAAAGTATGAGATAATAATATATTTATTAAAGTCTAATAATTAATATATAAAAAGATAATTATTAATTTTTATGTTTTATTTGTTAAATTGTATCATTTTAAACAATAAATGAATTTTTTTTATTATTTAAATAATAAATATAATATAAAACATAAAAATTTATCATTTTTTTTAAAAAAATAGTATTTAAATTATAAAACTAAAACATAAATATTTAAATAATAATTTTAATTATTAATATTTATTTATTTAAACACAATAAAAATTTATTTAATTCATCGAAAAATCTATGTATTTATTTAAATAAAAAAAATTAAAATTTTTTTTATTTTTTATCATATAAAATTATATTAAAACTTCTTGTATCATTTGATTATATAAAAATATAAATTCATTATTATTTGTTATGATTTTATATATCAATAATAATTTAATTTGATAATTGTAACTATTTCATTTTTAATATTAAACTATCATCAAATCATAAATAATATAATACAATATTTATAATAAATATTATTATTATTATAATAATTATTTTATTCAAAGTGTATTATTGTATTATTGTATTATTGTATTATATATTATTATAATCATTTAATCATTATTTTAAATTATTTTATTAAAAGTGTAATATTATTATAATTATTTTAAAATAATTTTATTAAAAGTGTATTATTATTATAATTATATCATTTTATCATTATTTTAAAATTATTTTAAAGTAAAGTATAATAATTAAATGATATATATATATATCTAAGAATTATAAAATTATTGTTTTATTATTATTATTATTATTATTTATTGTAAAGATAGTATTAATAATTAAAATATAAATTTTTTAAAAGTATATTATAATTAATTATATTACATTATTATAAATAAATAAATAAATAAATAAATAAGTAAATAAATAAATAAATAAATAAATAGATACATAAATAAATAAATACATAAATTATTATATATAATAAAAAATAATTATTATTATTTTTATATAAGGGTATATATATTTTAAATCTTTTATAAAAAAAAAATTTTTTTTTATAATTATATTATTAAATTCTAATAATAAAAATAATTTTTTAATATTTCAAAAATATCATAAATTCATTTTTATTTTTATTTCTATTATCATTATTTCTTAAATTTTATATACTTTTTTCTTTTTTTTTTTTTTTTTTTTAATTATTATTGGGATGAACCTTCAGGTTTTGAACTTGGGAAATTCACATCCCAATATTCTTCTGGTGTATTCTTGGGTATATAATTATATCTGTGTCTAGATATTTCTTGAACTCGAGATTTATCACTATCCTTATTTATAGCTGAAAAGAACTATATATATTATAATTTGATATTATAATTATTAAAATTATTATTAATTATTTATCATTATAAAATATTAATATTATTTAAAACTTATTTTTTAAAAATCATTTTTCAATATTTTATTTTACTTTATTTTATTATTAATTCAAAATTTTTTTTTTTTTTTTTTTTTTTATTTTGTTATTTATTATTATCATGATTTACTTACGTCAGAACAACAAGGACAAGTAGTACCATGAAGTGTTTTTCTTTTATACTTTTGTCTAACAGTTTCATTATATAAGACTTCTGATTTTTTTTTTTTTAATTTTAAATTTTTTGAAGGGGTCATGGGCAATTGTTCTACTATAGACGATATTGCTTCATTTTGACTTTATTATTATTAATATAATGATATTAGAAAATTGAATTATAATAAATAATTATTACAAATATATATATATATAATAAATATAATGTATTTTTATTTATTTATTATTATTGTTATTATTTATTCTATTTTATTCTATTTTATTTTATTTTATTTTATTATTATTATTATTTCTAAATATTAATTAATGATATATAATTAAATTATTATATTTCATTTTTTAACTTTTTTTTTTTAATATGTAATAATAATTATATATCCAAAAGAAAAAAAAAAAAAAAAAAAAAACGTATATATATATATATATATATTCAAATGATATACAAAAAAAAAAAAATAATATACACACCAATAATTAAATAATATAAATAAATTTAAAAATTAAATAAACAAAATAAATAAATAAATAAAAATAAATAATAAATAAATAAATTAATAAAAATTAATAAATTAATGAATAAATAATGGGTATTAAAAATAAATAGGAAAATAAAAATAAAAAATAAAAAATTATATAATAATAATAATAATAATAATTAGTGAATTGAAATATATATTTACCTAAAAAATTTGGAATGTCGGTCATCTTTTTTAGTGGAATAGTTATATAATGTAGGTTGTTTTGTTTTTTTACTTTTTATTTTATTAATATTATTATTATCTGAATTAGGATTAGCTTTTATCACTTCAATTATATCAATATCATCTTGTGTATCATTAATATTATGTATAACAATATCTGGTATTTTATTCATTTCATTATTATTTTCTTTTGTTTTATTTTTATTTTTATTCTTATTTTTATTCTTATTCTTATTCTTATTATTTATATCATTATTATTTTCATTTTCATTTTCATCATTATTTAAATTACGATTCTTTACTAAATATTCATCATCATCATCATCATCATCATCTTCTTCTTCTTCTCCTTCTTTAATTTCTTTTAAAGTTTGTTTAATAGTTTTAATTTTGCTATTATTAGGATTTATATGAACACTACTGATATCAAGATCATCATTATCATCAAACATAAAAGAAGGATTTTCTTCATTATTTTGTACATTTTCTTTTTCATTATGTTCATTAGGTTGATAATTTGTTTTCCAAATATAAACTTTCTTTTCATCATTTTGTTTATTGTTATTATTATTATTATTGTCATCAGATGATGAATCAGATCGTATAGCTGATGGTGTTTCTGGAATAATAGTTTCACGACGTTTTTTTGTTTTCTTTTTTTTCACAGTTGAAGTTGCGTTGGTTTTTTTCATTTTTTTACTTTTATTTGATTTTTTTGAAGTTTTAGAAGATTCTGTATCTGATTCTGATATTTTGGTTTCATTTGATGTATTTGAATTATTTTTCAATCTTTTTTTATCCAATGAAGTATTACTGTTTTTATTTAATAACGTTTCAGTAGTAGTGATATTGGTAGAATTCATAAGAGCTTGTCCTAAATTAATTGTATTTAAATTTCTTATAATTTCTTCTGATTTTTGACTTGAATTTAATAAATTTCCATTATTAAAATCTTCTTCACGTTTATTATTATCATTTCCATTTTTATTTTTATGTTTATTATTCCTATCATCATCATCGTAATCATCATCATCATCATCATCTTCTTCTTCTTCTTCTTCTTTTTCATTATTTTTATTATTATCTATATCATATTCATTTAAATCAATATCAATATCAATATCATCATCATCATCATCATCATCATCGTCCTCTTCATTATCATTATTTAATTCAATATCACTTGATTCACACAATTCTTTTAAAATCCTATCACTAGGAGATAAAAGAATATTTCTCTTTTTCTTCTTCTTTTTATTTATTTTTTTATTATTCTTTTTCAATTTTTTTGATAATGAAGCTATAGGAGTTGATGTTATAGTTGTTGTATCTGCTGCTTCTGGTTTACTTTTTTTTGAATTCATTTTATTTATTAGCATTTCTATATCATGATCACTATTATTTCTATTTGAATCAATTCCTTGAATCATGATATTTTTTAAATCTTCATCAATACTTTCTAAATTTTCTTTTTTAGATTCTTCTGTATTAATTTTAAGTAAATGAATTTTTTCTTTTTGTTTTTTAGGTTTTGCTAATTGTTTTATTTGCTCTTTTGTTAATACCATGGAATTCTGTCTTTGAAGATGAGGTTTATCATTATCATCATCATTATTATCATTATCATTATCATTATTATTATTATTATTATTATTATTATTATTATTATTATTATTATTATTATTATTATTATTATTATTATTATTATTATTATTTTCATTTTCGTTGTCATTATTACTATTATGAATATTAGTATTTGTATTAGTATTAGTATTAGTATTAGTATTAGTATTAATATTTGTGTTAGTATTTGTATTAATATTAGTAATAATAGTATCCATATCAGTCTTTATATTATTATTGGTATTTATATCAGTATTAGTATTCATATTAGTGTTAGTAATCATATTAATATTTTTATTATTTTCTATATTATCATTTCTATTATTATCTAAATCATAATTTTTTGTTGCCATTATAAAACTTAATTCTTCATTCGGTGCATTTTTTAATTCTTCATTTAAATTAAAATCAAAGTTTTCTTTCAATGAAATATTACTTAATTTTTTTGTTAAAGATATTGTACTTTTTGGTGTTTTTTTTATAGTACGGTTTGGAGTAATATTAAAATCATTTATATTTGGATTATCTTGTGATGGTGTAGGAGAAGACAATATTCTAATATTATTATCACCTTCATCGTAAACTGTTGTACAAGAAGAAGGGTGTATTTCTGGATTATATAGTGCTCCTTGTCTAAAATAATTCATATTTTTATTATTAAAAAGAACGGAGTTTTTCTGAGGTGTAGTAAATTCAGTTTTTAGAATTTTTTTTGGAGTGAAAGTATTATTATTTTTATTAGTACTACCAATACTATTATTATTATTATTATTATTTTCCTTTTTAATATTAACAAAATTTTTATTTAGAGATTGAATATTTTCAATAATTCTTGAACTTGGGATTGTAATAACAGGTGAAGATATAATATTATCTTGGTCATTATTATTAATACTATAATTATAAAGATAGTAAATATAAAATATATATAAAGTAATAAATAAATAAATAAATAAATAAGTAAAATTAATATTATTTTAAAATTTTAGATTGCTTAAAGTTTTTATTATAAATTTAAATTGATATACCTTTCTGAATATTTTCTTTTTTTTGATGGTTGAGTAATTTTTGGTTGTTCATACTCTATTTTTATGCTATTTCCTATAATATCCGGAATTTTTATTATATATTTAGTTAATCAATTAATTAATATGAAAAAGTTAATAATTTAATATATATTAATATATTAATAATAGATTAATATAGTAAATTAATAAATAAATAAATAAATAAATAAATAAATAAATAAATAAATAAATAAATAAATAAATAAATAAATAAATAAATAAATAAATAAATAAAAAATAAATAAATATATATATATATATATAATTAATATAATATAAAGAAACTATTTTCAAATAAACCTTTTTCATTTGTCATATCTATCATAGATATATCAATATTGTTTCTACTAATATCTGGTAGTTTTGCAATGATTTCATTTTGTAATTTTTGATTTTCAAATTTAATATATTCTGAATATTTTTTCCATTGTTCAATTCTTTCCTTTGCTTTTGCTTGATAATTTTTGAAATGTTTTTTAAGTATATGATATTGTTGTTGCCAATGCTTTAATTCTTTTTCAAAAGCCATTTTCATTTTATAATCTTTTGTCATGTCACTATTATTGGATAAATAGAAATTTGTAAAAATATAAAAAAAAAAAGAAAATAAGAGGAAATTAGTAATTATTATAGAAATAAAAAACATTTATTAAATTTATTTTCTATTTTTTTTCTTTGTTTAGCTATTTTTGATATTATAAATTTATTTTAATATATTTACTATTCCATAGGTTCTTCCTGATTATATTGAATTTGCTTTTTTAATTGTTCAATTTTTAATTCTAATTTTTGATTGTCTAATTGAAGTTGCTGAATATTATAATCATAAATATGTTTTTGATGTTCTATTTTATGGTCATATTTGGCTTTTAACTCTAATTATTTAATATGTTATATATATAAAAAAAAACTATTATTAATATACTTTTATTTTTATTTTTTTTTTAAAAAAAAAAAAAAAAACTATTTGATACTAATTATGTAATATGGTTGAAACATCAATGAAATTATTATAATATATATATGCAACAAAAGAACAATACAAACCATTTACATATTTTACATGTATTGAATATAAGAGGGTTAAAACTTCTTCAAAAGTTTTCCCTTCATTTTCTTTATCAATTTCATTATCTTGAATTGCTTGGGTATAATTGTCTATGTCAATATCATCATTTTTATATATATTAGAAATTGGAGGATTCATAATTTTATTATTAATATTATATTAATACTATAATATTATAAATGATATTTAAATTATTATTTATAAATTTTTATTTGACAATTTATGAATATTAATATTTATATTTATAAATTCTGTTCAAAATTTTATAATAAAAATAATATAATTAATAAATAAAAAAAAAAAAAAAAAGAATAAAAAAATTTTATATGGTTAAGTAATTTTTTTTAAAAAATAAAAATTTATAATAAAAATTTATAATAAAAAAAATAATAAAAAATTTTTTTTTAACAAATGAAATTGATTTAAAAAGTTGTCACCTTTTTTAAAAAAATAAATTAAATATATAAATAATAAATAAATGTATATAAATAATAAATAAATAAAAAAATAATAAATAAATAATAAATAAAAAATAAATAAATAAATAAAATAAATAAATAAAATAATTTAATTTAATATATTTAATATATATTAAAAATCTATACAAAGAAATGTGCAAAATGTCAAAAGTTTTTTTTTTTATATTTTATTATATTTTTATTTAACCTATTCATAAATATAAGTTCCAATTTGATAACGACATAATATTAAATGATATAAATTTTTTATAAATATATTTTAATTAATGTTTTTAGATGTAGTAAGTTCAGTTTTTGGAATTATTTTTTACTAGTACTACCAATATTATTGTTATTAGATTGACTATTTAAAAAATGGAACAAAAATATTATTAAAAGATTAGATTTGATTTAATAGTATTAGTTTATATTGTCAAATCAAAGCATATATAACTAATTAAAAAAAAAAAAAAAAAGTAAAAATAATTAAACAGGGAATATTTCTAAATATATTTTTAATGTTATATGATATATAATATAGAACAATAATAAAATAAAAAAGTATAGTTGATTACAATTTTTATATGTAATATGTATATTTTATTATGATATTTTTATTGTCTTGTTTAGAATGATTTAAATAAATTACATTTTTTTAAAAAATAAATAATTGTGTTTTTATTTTAATTATTATTAGTTTTTAAAACTATTTCTAAAATAAGAAATATATTATATATATATATTTAAAAAAATAATTTTATATATTTATGAGTAGATATTTTAGATAGATTTATAGGAGTTATAAATAATAGTATAGATATTATTATTCATTTATATATTTATTTATGTGTTTATCAATAAAATTTCTTTGATATATATTGAAAAAAAAAAAAATTAAAAAAAATAATAAAAAATAAATATATTAATAATAATTCTAATTTCTTCTTCTTTTATAGGAGGGACTATCACGACTGTCTCTACTATAGCTTCGACGACGACTACGATAACGATAACGATCATGATCATTATTATTATAATTATAATTACGATTACTACGGTTATGACTTCTACTTCTGCTTCTACTTCTACTACGACGACTACGACTACGACTACGACTACGACTGCGTCCACGTCCACGTATACGACTTCTACTTCTACTTCGACTACGACTATGACTAAAACTACGATTATGACTACGTCCACGACTTTGACTTTGATTATGATTATAATTTAATGGAGAGGATGATGATGGTTGTGGTAATGGTGGAGGAAGTGTAGAGGAAAGATTAGCTTCTGATGATGATAATGGAGGCGGTGTTAAATTACGTGAATAATTTGAACCATTTCTTTCTTTATCAATATTTCTTTCTCTATTATCTCTATTTTGATTTCTATTATCTGGAAATTGTAAACGTGAAGAAATAGGGAGTGATGTAGGTGAAAGTGATGTTGCTGTTCTTCTTTTATTATTGTTAAAACGATCATCATAATCATCATCTTTTTTATTAGATTTAACTTGAGGAGGAGAGGTATAATATGATTTATTATTATTATCATTATTATTATTACTATTATTATAAGTATTTTGTTGATCAACTTCTATTCTTTTTTCAAATGTATTTGATGACCCTATTTGATCCCTTGATAAAGAACGTGAATTAAGTTTTATTTTTATTCTTGAATTTGGGATTCTGTTTCCATTTTCAAAATTTCCTTTAGACCTTAGTCTTGATCTTGACCTTGATTCTGACCTTGACCTCGACCTTGACCTTGATCGACCACTTTTGTTGTATGTATCTTGATAATTAGAATTTATGTTATCATAATATTTATTATCTGTACTTCTATCTCTATCTCTATTAAATCTATCTCCACTTCTTTCTCGACTATTTCTTTCATCTCTATTTACTCTATCCCTACTTCTATCCCTACTTCTATCCCTACTTTTATCTTTAACATCATCGAATCTATCTCTATCTCTATCTTTACTTCTGTCTCTATTTATACTATTATACCTATCATTAAATCTATCATTATATCTATTTCCTTTCAATCTATCATTATATAGATCTCTTTCCCTATCTCTTTCTCTATCTCTCTTTCTGTCCCTATCTGTATCTCTATTATTAAATCTTTCTCTACTGTTATTTCTTTTATCTCTATCATTATAAAGATTGTCATTATTCCTAATTCTATTTCCATTCCTATCTAAATCCCCTCCGTATCTATCTTTACTTATATCTCTATCTCTGTCTCTGTCTCTGTCTCTGTCTCTGTCTCTGTCTCTGTCCCTATCTCTATCTCTATCTCTATCTCTATCTATATCCAAATTATCATTATAAGATTTATTCGATAAATAATTATCAAATTCATGATTGTCTGTATATTTTATTTGTTTATTTTGATGTTGGTATTCAAATGAATCATGATGATCCTTTATTCTATTATCATTACTATCATTATTTATATTATTATTAATATCATCTTTATTTTTATTGGGTATATATTTATTTTGACGATAATCATATCTATTTAAAGGTGAATTATTATTATTATTATTATTATAGGAATAATTATCTCTTCTATTTAAAGGTTTTGGCGATAGAGATGATCTTCTTTTATTTGATATTAAAGTAGTATCTTCATTATTAAAATAATTATTATTATTTCTTTTGCTTGTAAAGTAGTTATTAGAGGATCGATTAATTTCTCTTGAGGAAGATAGATAAGAATTACTATTTTTATCTTCATTATTATTATTATTATTATTATAGTTATTACTATTATTATTAGATATTGAAATTTCATCAATTGGGGTACTAATTTGTTTTAAGATATTATCATTTGATAAAATGGATTTACGATAAGCACCATTAGATGGTGGTGAATCTTGTTGTGTATTATGAAGAGATAAAGATTGATAGGAATTATTAAGATAAGATTTTTCTTTATTATTATTGTTAATATTATTGTTTATATTATTATTTGTATTAGTATTATTTGTATTATTATTACTAATATTATTATTATTATTATTATTGTGATGATGATGATTATTATTTCTTTTTTTAATTTTGGTATCATATTCATGCCAATCTCCTTCAATTATTGGTAATTCATCTGGTTGACAAGGTAAAGGTTGTTCATTAGTGAAAAATGGGGAATTTATTGCTTCTATAGCTGAAGGTCTTAATGATGGATTTAGTTGTAAAAATTTATCAATTAAATTTAAAGCTTCTAGTGTAAGTTGACTACATTAATATACACAATTTTAAAATGAAATATATATTAAATATTAAAATATATAGAATTATATGATAATATGTGTTAATAATAATTTGTAAAATTATATATAATATTTAAGATAAAACAATTCTTTTTATTATAATTATATAATTATTATAATTATTATTATTATTATTATTATTATTATTATTATTATTATTATTATCATTATCATTATTATCATTATTATATGTATTTTTTCCTATAAATAATATATATTTTTTATTACCTTTCATATTTTGTTCTTAATTTTCTTGGTATATATTCTTTTGGTTTTAAAAAGGAATACCATGGATTATCATTAACATTTGGCCAATTTTCTGAAGTAGGTGTACCACAAGTGTTCCATATCATATCTAATTGAGTAATTTCATTTTCACCTCGAAAGGCTGCTTTTCTTAAGAAAAATTCCAATATAATACATCTATTAAGGAAAGTAAATATATATATATATATGTATTAATAAAGTTTAATTATTTTTATTTTTTTTTTTTAAAAAATATTATTCATATTAAGATAATAACTAATGATAATTAATATTTTTATTATAATTATATGGTTATATATACAATATAAGTATATTTAAATGCTGATATTATAATATATATTTAATCAATTCTGATTTATATATTATTTATTTTATTTTATTTACCCTGCACTCCATATATCAACTTCTGCACCATATTTTGTTGAACCTAATAATAATTCTGGGGGACGATACCATAAAGTAATTACTCTATTAGTATAATCTAATGAACGTACTCTTGCGTTTGTATCTCTTGCTAAACCAAAATCCGTTAATTTTAATTGACCTCTATTATTTAATAATAGATTAGAACCTAAATATTATTAATATTGTTAAAAGTAATATAATATTATATATATATATAATATTAATAAATATATATATATAAGGAATAAATATTTTTCATAGATATTTATATATAGATATTTAAATTGTTTATTTACACACACACACAATAAAAAAAATAATAATATAAATCTTTTTTTTTATTATTATATATTAATTTATTATACCTTTTAAATCTCTATGTAAAATTCCCTTTGAATGAAGATAATGTAAACCATTTAATAATTGTAAAGATAAACATTTAATTTGTGCTAAATTATAGTTTACTGATTTATTATTTAATACTCCTGTTAAATCATGTTCCATATATTCTGATATAATATAATATGAATCTTTTTATATAAGTTTAATAATAAATAAAAGAATAAATATTATTAGTATTAATATATATTTCTTTTTTGAAATATTTTTACATTATTTTTACATTATATTTTATATTATACCTTTTTCAATCATAATTTCTAATAATTGTACAATATTAGGATGATGAAGAGATTGTAGTAGTTTTATTTCTCTCATTGCTGTTAATGGAAACTATATATTTTATTTTTATTAAAAAAAATAAAAAATAAAAAAAAAAGAATGACATAAAAATTTATACCATTAGGAATTTGATTTAATATGAAAAGAAAATAAAAAGAAAAAGCATTCCACAAACAAATAAAAGCTATTGATTTGATAACTTACACCTTCTTTTTCTGATTCTAATTTCATTTTTTTTAATGCAACATATTTTCCATTTAATGTATTCTCTGCTTTATATACTTTACTGTATATATGTATATCAAAAATGTATATATATATTTTTATTATATATATATATATATTTTTTTTTTTAAAAAAAAAAAGAATTTTGTTAAACATTAAAACAAAAGAATATATATATAATTATAATATTTACCCATATGATCCTTCTCCAATTTGACAAAGTTTTGTATATATATTTCCAAGTTTACCATTATTTGGTTTTCTTATAAATTCTGAACTTCCATCCATTTTTTTTTTTTAAATTTATTATTTTTATTTTTATTATTATGAATTTTGGTATATATTATAATTATTTCCTGTTTCTTGCTAATATTTAGGAAGGCCTTTATTATTATTTCTATTGAAGATTAATTTCATGAAAAAAAAATTAAAATTTTTCTTTTATTATATATAATTGATTTTTTAAATGGTATTTTTTACGAATTTATTATTATTGATTGAATAAAAAAATTTATAATAAATTGAATGTAATAGATAATATTGACAATAGCTTAATATAATAATAATAATAATAAAAAGTTATTGCTTCATTTAAATAAAGCAATAAGTTACTAAAAAAAAAAAAAATGTGAAAAGGATTTTAAATTAAAAAAATTGGTTTAATAAAATAGAATAATAATAATATATATATATCAATGGTATATTTTCTTTTTTGATTATGGTTATAATAATAATAAAATAGGATAATTAAGATAATTATATTATTTATATTGTAGAGTTGAAATTCTTAAAAAATCCTTTGTTGTTTTATTATTTAATATATATATATTATATTTTTAAGTATATTATATTTATATAAAAAGAATCATTTTTGATAAATATGTAATATATTATTTCCCTTAAATTATAATTTATTTTTTGAAGTATATTATATATAATCTACAAATAAATTAAATTTTACTTCAAAAAAAGTCTATTATATGCCTTTTTTTTTAAATTCTTTATAAAAAAAAAATTAAAAAATTTTATTGATATGATTTATAAAATTTATTAAAAAATAATTGTTTTATATTAATCATACATATAAACCAGAGTAACTTAATATTATTTAATCTATTTTTTAATAAATAAATCAATAAATATATAAATATATAAATAAATAAATAAATAAATAAATAAATAAATAAATAAATAAATAAATAAATAAATAAATAAATAAATAAATAAATAAATAAATAAATAAATAAATAAATAAATAAATAAATAAATAAATAAATAAATAAATAAATAAATAAATAAATAAATAAATAAATAAATAGATAAATAATTATATTAATATGTAATTAATTATAAAGCGTTATAATTTTACTTTAAAAAAAGTATTCTTTCCTTTATTATTTTTTTTAAAAAGATATAATAGATTATTAAATGACTTTTTTTTTTTTAAAAAAAATTAAGTTAAAATACAAGTTGAATTGTTAGTCACTTGGAACGAAAATAGGCTAATTCTTCGGTTCTTATTAATAAAATTTATCATGTTTACAGTAAACAATGATAGATATGTTCATTATGTAATTTTCATTAGGTTTCGGAATAAAGAAAATTTCATTTCATTTTTTTTATAATTTTTTTTATTCAAATAATTATTATCTTAAGAAAATGATAATTTAATATAAATATTTATGTAAATGAACTTCTATTGTTTGCAGAGATATTGTAACTAAGTTTGTTACAGATCAATTCGAAGATATTATCAAAAGTATGTTAATCATGGTGAGCATTTTGTTATAGGATGAATATTTACTGTTAAAAATCAAATTTATACTACATGAACGGTGTCCACATCATAATGGATTATGCAGCTTTACAAATCCTAGGATTGCTGTTATCCTTTGTTATAATATACTTATGTGTTACATATTATTATATTTAAGGATTTAATGAGAACAATTTTAACCTTTTGCCTTGTATTAGTATGTTAGGTAATTCGATGGGATTTATAAGGAATAGCGATTATATAAATTAAATGATTTAAATGATAAATAAAAATTAAAAATAATAATAATAATAATAATAAAAATTAATACAATATAAGAAAAGAAACTATTTGGTATGAATGATAGTATAAAAAAAAAAACTCATATATAATATATGTATTTAATGTTAATAATGATAATAATTAAAATTAATATTGTATTTTAAAGAATAAATTTTTGGTATAATATAGAATAATATATATAATAATTAATAAGAAAATTCATTATACAAAATACAAAAGTATATATTATTATATATATATATTTTATAATACGATTATATAAAAAAATTATATAATCATGAACTTTATTTAATAATAAGTATTTATTATTGTAAAAAAGTTAATTGTTCAATAGTATAAAATATTGTATTAAATCTAATCTTGATATATAAATTATATATATCTTTAACATTAATTTTAATATATAAATTATTATGTTTTGTTATTTTACAATGATTATGTTGTTATTGTAATGTATTAAATTAAAAAAAGTAAAATTAAAGTAATCCTATAATCATTTTAAATGTCATTGTATTTATATTGAAAATTAAATTAAAATAAAATAGAATAAATAAAATAAAAATAAAATATAAAGTAATATATAAAATTTGATAAATAAAAAAAAAAAAAAAAAAAAAAAACAATTTTTTAATTAATAATTAATTATATATATATTTTTTAATTACTGATTTCTTTTTTATTTTATAATTTAATTTTATTCATTAATATATTTATTATAATTATAATTATTATAATGTTTATGATTATTACTAATTTGGGTTTTTATTTCTTTTTTATTAAATCTTTAAAATAAAATTTAATATATGATAAAATAAACACAGAAAAAAATCATAATAATAATTAAATAATTAAATTCAATAATACAAAATACAAAAACAGAATAAAAAAATAATTGTATTGATGAATAGATGAATAGATGAATAGATAGATATAAAATAAAAACAATAATTATTATTAAAAAAATAATTATATTCGATATCACTTATATAACAATATTTAAGACAATATTAAAGAACAATGATAATTAAAATTATGTATATTAATTATAAAATTATTTATAATAATGAGTAAAAAAGATAGTTATAGTTATACCATATTCTTATTTCTTATTTTTATTATGTCATTTTAGATTATAAATAATAAAAAAAAAGATTAAAAAAAAACAAAAACAAAAAACAAATCAAAGAACAAAAAACAAAATCAAAAACACAAATAAAATCAAAAACAAAATATAAAAAAAAAAAACTAAAAAAAAAGTATTAATTCAAAAAGTTTATTTAATAATTAATTAAAAATTATTAAATTATAAATTTTAAAAATTATAATTTCTTTAAAATTTTTACTTTTTTTACTTTTTTTTTATAATGTTAAACATTAATTTATTTTTATTATTGATTAAAAAAAAAAAAAAAAGTAAAATAAACAAAATTTTTATTCATTTATTATAAGATATATAATTATTATTTGTTAATGATTTAAATATGTATCTTATATAAATATTAAATGAATTATAATTTATTTTAATGATGAAATAATAATTTAAAATGGGATTCAATAAAGATATTTAACTTTTTATTTTCCTTAATTAAATTATCATTTATCATTAATTATTGTTAATAATATTATATATTATATTAATTATAATTTTTAATTAATAATAAAAAACAAAACAAAAGAAATATAAAAAAAATAAAAAAGAATTATGATTTATCAAAAATTTAATATATTAATGATTTTAATAAAAATATTTAACTTTTAAACCAGCTATTATTTAATATTTTTAAAAATATATGATGTTTATAATATTTTGATTTTTGATACTTTATTTTAAAATTTTATTTTATTTATTTATTTATTTATTTATTATTTGTTTTATAATTTTGAATTAAATTATTTAGTTTTTTTTTAATTATCTTAATTAATTTAAAGGTGAATTTTTATAATTCATGCATTTAATTTTTAATAAAAGAAAAAAGAAAAAAAAATCTTCTTAAAAAAGTTTTACCACCTTTCATAAAATTATTATATATATTAAATTAAAAAAAAATTAAAGAATAAAGTAAAAATAAAATAAAATAAAAAGTTATATATTTATTAATATAAACATTCTTTTTTCTATATTCATATAAACATCATCTATATATATATTTTCAATATAAAAATTTAATTTCTGTTAATATATAACCACTATTGTACATTCAAAAAAATTATTATATCATTATAAATTAAAACCAATTATCATAACAACCAAAAATAATAAATAAAAAAGAAAACCTTTTTTATAATATAATTGCACATATAATTAAAAAACAAAAAAAAAAAAAAATTGTATAATATATATATATATAAATATTATATTTGTATAAATACTTTTTTTTTCCTCATTTTATACATAGCTTTTTCTTTAAAAATAAAAATAATATACCAAAATGACTGAAGAAATTGAAGTTTCAGACTTCGTTATGATGTCTGATATTTCAGAACAATCCATGTTGGATTTATTAAAAGAGAGATTTGGAAAGGATAAAATTTATGTAAATTTTTTTTGATGATAAAATATTTTTTTTTTATATAATGAATAATATAAATTAGAAATTCTTAATAAATAATAAAAATAAAATATTAATATAAATAATAAAAATAAAATATTAATATAAATAATAAAAATAAAATATTAATATTCATATTTTATTTCAATTTTACAAAAAAATTTTTTTATGTAATTATTCATTATATATTTATGTAATCATTAAATATTCATAACTATTTATATATATATGTAATAAATAAATAATAATAATAAAAAAAGACTTTAATTAGAGATGTCGTTGTATCTGTTAATCCATATAAAAAAATAGATATTTATTCTAAAAGGGATATTGATAGATATAAGGGAAAGAATATTTATGAACTTCCACCACACATGTAATTAAATCAATTTAGTTATATAAATTATAATTTATCTTTATTATTTTTTTTTAAATAAAACAAGAAATAATATTAATTGATTTTATGTATTTATATATAAATATATATTAAAATAATAATAATATATATCCATTTTTAAATATATATATAAAAAATAATAATATATATCTATTCTTAAATATATATAACAATTGAAATGATTTTAATGATATAAAACAAACAAACAAACAAAAAAAAAATAAATAATAAAACGAATTAATAAACAATAAAAATATGTAAAAAATATTATTCTTCAATTTTTTTATTATTATTAAAAAATTTAAAGTTATACTGTAGCTGATACAGCATTTTTAAATTTACGTGATCAAGAACAAGATCAATGTATTATTATTAGTGGTGAAAGTGGTGCAGGTAAAACTGAAGCATCTAAATTAATTATGGAATATATTGCAGCTGTTAGTGGAAGTTCACTTGAAGTGGATAAAGTTAAATCGAAATTATTAGAATCAAATCCAGTATTAGAAGGTAATATCAAATAATAAGAAAAAAACTAAAAAAAAAAAATAATAATTAAATAATGTGATATAATATTAAATATTTACATTATTTTATATATTAAACATTTTTGTTTATAAATATGGAAAATGTGGATTGTTTTATGTTTATTTTTAATTTTTTAATATTTATTAATTTATTAATTATAAATAAAAAAATTATACTTTTAAAATTTTATGCATACTTTTTTATTTTTATTTCCTTTTTTAAAAATTTTGTTTAATATTATTTAATAACTCTTATATCATTAATTAAAATGATGTGTTAATTGTAAAACAAATAATAATAAATATAAAACTTTTTGTTATTTTATTTTTTTTTATAGCTTTTGGTAATGCTAAAACAACAAGAAATGATAATTCTTCTAGATTTGTAATTATTAATAATTAATATCAACTTTAATATATTATTTAATATTAGATAGAATGTGTTTATTAAATTATTGTATATATGTTTATATGATAATTAATTTTTTTTCAATATATATACATTTAAATATATAAATATTATATATGATGATATTAATGAATTCAGGGTAAATATATGGATTTACAATTTGATTTCTTGGGTAACCCAATTGGTGGAATGATTACTACATGTAATTATACATTATAATTAATTTAAAATTATAATAATCATAATAATAATAATAATAAATATAAATATATATATAATTAAAATTAAAATTTATAAAATTATTAATATGAAAAAACTTATGTATACATGCATACCTAATGATTTCAATAATCATTATCATTTATTATTACAAAATAATAATAATAATAATAATAATAAAAAAAATAAAAATAAAAAAAATTAGATTTATTAGAAAAGTCAAGAGTTGTTAATCCAGCAAAGGATGAAAGAACTTTCCATATTTTCTATCACTTATTAGGTGGTGCTGATAAATCACTTCTTGGTAAATATTATTTAATATTAAACTTTATATAAATATTTATTTATATATAATTAAATAAGACCAAGTTTATTATTTTATATTATTATGAATTATTTAATTAAATATACAATTTGATATATTATATATTAATATAATTTATTATTTTTTAATATAATATATAATAATTGATAAAATAATATAAAATAAAAACGTATAAAAAAATTTATTAAAAAAATTAAATAGATAAATTACATTTAACTGGTAATTTTGAAGATTATGAATATCTTAAGAAGAGTAATTGTACTACAGTTACAGATTTAAATGATAAAACACAATTTAATTCTATTTTAAAAGCCCTTGATTGTATTGGTTTTAAGAAAGAAGAACAAGATACCTTATTTAATTGTATTGCTGCTATTCTTCATATTGGAAATCTTAAATATAATAAGGATGAAAATGATGATGATAAAGCTGTTATTGAAAATCCAGAATGTAAGAATAAAAAAATTAAAAAATATTAATAATTTAAATATATATATATAACCATTTTGTTTATTAAAAATACATATTCATATATATATATATATTTATTTTTTATTATATAATAAAAAAAATATATAAAAAATAATTATCATAATAATTATTACAACAAATTTTAATAATCAATTATATATTATATATTTTTAATAACAATAATAATAATTCCAACAATATCATTATTATCATTAAATAATAATAATAATTAAAAAATAAAATAGTATGTGGTATTATTAGTGAACTTTTAAATGTTCAAACTGATGATTTAATTAGTGCACTTACCTACAGAACTGTTATTGATAAGAATAAAAATTCTGATCAAAAGAATATTAAAGTTCCATTAAATTTGGAAAAGGTTTGTAATTTTTATTTCTATTTTTTATTCAATTTTTTAAAAAAATATATAGATTAATCATATTATTTGTATATAATAATAATAATAACAATAATAATAATAATAATATAATAAATAATAATAAAAATTTCATTAGGCTTTATCTTGTCAAGATACTTTAGCCAAGACTTTGTATGAAAAGCTTTTCTCATGGTTAGTTGGTTGTATTAATAACAATATTTTCCATGGAAAGAATGATGGTACTCACAAATATGTTATTGGTGTACTTGATATTTACGGTTTTGAAATTTTCAAGGTAAATTTTTTAAAAAAAAAAAAAAAATTAATAATAAATATATATATATATATTTATGAATATTTAATACTAATTTATAAATTTATTTTTCTTTCTTACTTTTTTATTATAATAAAATATTAATAATTATAATTTAATATAATTATTGTTATAACTATACATACATATATATATATTTTAGACTAATGGTTTTGAACAATTTACCATTAATTATTGTAATGAAAAACTTCAACAATTATTCATTGAATTAACTTTAAAATCTGAACAAGAAGAATATAATAATGAAGTAAACATATTAATATTAATATATATATATAAATGAAAATAGATTAATTGAAATAATAAAAAAAAAGATACTAATTCATTAACCAATAATAATTTATATTATTTCTATTATTATTAGGGAATTAAATGGGAAAATATTGATTACTTCAATAACCAAATTATTTGTGATTTAATTGAAAGTGTAAGCTATATTAATTAAATATATTTCTAAATGACTAAATATTTAAAAAAAGATATTTATTTATTTTTAAAATTATTTTTATTTATTTATTTTTTTTTTTAATTTTTATTTTCATTTTTATACTATGTAAATATGTATATATATATATATATATATATAGAAAACCAATAGTGTTATTGCTTTATTAAATGAAGAATGTATTCGTCCAGGTGTAAAATCTGATATGGCTTTCTTAGAAAAATTAAATAATAATGTTATTAATCATCCTCATTATGACAGTCGTGAAAAGACTAGAAGTAGTAAAGATATAGATATTAATATGTTTAAAATTAAACATTATGCTGGTGATGTCATTTACACTGTTGATGGATTTATTGAAAAGAATATGGATTTATTATATAATGATATTTCCTTTGTATTAAATAGTTCTTCGAATCCATCTCTTCGTGAAATGTTCCCACAAAATATTGATAACATTAGTATGAAAATTCCAGAAACTATTGGTACTCAATTTAAGGTAAAGCAATTAAAGGATGAATAAAAGAAAAAATAAATTTATATTATTTTTTTTATTAATTTATTGTATTTATTTTGTTTCGTTATGATTAATTATTTATAATTAATTAATTATTTTATTATATTTTATTTTATTTAATTCTTTTTATTTTTTCTGTGTTTTTTTTTTTTTTTTTATTAATTTTTTTTTTTAAAAAAATATTATGATATTAGAATTCTATGGGTCAATTAATTAAGAATTTAACTTCAAAGAACCCACACTACATTCGTTGTATTAAGCCAAATAATAATAAGCAATCTGGTGTTTTCGATGATGAATTATGTTTACATCAATGTAGATACTTAGGGTAAATAATACAATACAAAATTAATAAATTCTTTAAATTTATTTTTATTTTTCTAATTATAGTTTTTAATTCTTTTTTATTTTATTTAATATAATGTATAATTATTATATAATAATAAAAAAAAATAGTTTATTAGAAAATGTTAGAGTTAGAAGAGCTGGTTACTGTTACAGAAAAGAATTCTCTAAATTCATTGAAAGGTTAATATTTAATAATATTAAATATTGAATAAATTATTTTTATATATATTAAATTATACAACGAATATATTAATAAATATATATTAACATATAAATAATTTAATATATAAAATTAATAGATTTAAATTACTTACTCCACAAACCTGGCCAAATTGGAGAGGAGAACCACAAGAAGGTATTAAAATTATTTTAAAGGCAGCTGGTTTTGCTGATGATGATTATTGCATTGGTAAAACTAAAGTTTTCATTAAGAAACCTCAAATGGTTAGCATTTTTTTTTTGTTTTATTATTATTATTATTATTATTATTATTATTATTATTATTATTATTATTATTATTATTATCATTATTATTATTATTATTTAATAATTAATTATAATTTATAATTATTATAAATATTAATTGGAATATATATAGGTCTTCCATTTAGAAAATATGAGAAATGATAAAGAAAATGATATTGCTACTATTATTAGAGCAAATTGGTATGCTTATATTTACAGAAAGAGATACTTACAAGATTTAAATGATATTATTAATGTTCAATCTATGATTAGAACTAAAAGAGTATGTTTTATAATATATTATAATAATTAAATGATTATCAAATAAAAATTTTTATATTAATTTTTATATAATTTTTTTTAAAAAAAAAAAAAAAAAAAATTTATAGGAAGCAGAAAAGTTCAGAGATACTGTCAAGAAAGTTGTTACACTCCAAACTCATTGCCGTGGTTATTTAGTAATTAATTAATAATTATTATTATCATATATATGATATTATATCAAATATAAAATTAAACGAAAGGAAAAAAAATTTTTTTTTTTTTTTTTTCCATTTTAATAACCATATAATATAATATATTATATAAATTATAAATAGACACGTAAGCATATAAAGAAGGAACATTTGAAATTACCAAAATTCTGTACTAAAATTATTGCTAGACAATGGAAAGCTTATAAGGGAGTTAAAATGTTAAAAGAAATGTCTGAAGCTTCTAAAAAAGCTAGTAATTGGAGATCTGTTCAATGGCCAGATGATAAATATAGTTCTTCTAAAGATTTAAAGGAATCTTATGAAATTCTTAAGAAAGTTCATGATAGAATAAATGTAATTAATCATTATTAATTTTTAATTTTTTTTTTTTTTTGATATATTTATTTATTTGATTTTTTTTATGATTAATTTTCTAATAATAATATATAAAATAATAATTAAATATGTAACTATTAATAGGCTAAAAAGTACAGAAAATCTTTAGATCCAGAACGTAAAGATTACTTGGAATGGAAATGTACTGCTATGGATAAATTTAGTAATAAAGCAACTTGGAGTACTAGTGCAACATCTAAATATGAAAAGGATAGTTTGAATATTAAAGCTAGTCAAAATGACAAATGGTCTAAAGTTTGTAGTGATGGTAAATAACTATAATTATTATTATTATTACTTTTTTTTTTTTTTTATTTACTATTTTTAATTAACAATAATAATTATTATTATTTATTTATTGTCACTTTAAATTAATAATTATTGTTGTTTTATTAAAAAAAAAAATAAAAAAATAAAATAAAGATTCCAAAATTGTACAAAGTTTCGATTGTACTAAATTCCATAGAAAGAATCTTAAGAAAGAAGTTCCAAGAAAGTTTGTTGTTACTGAAAATGATCTTTATTTATTGAGTACTGCATTAGGATTAAAAGATAAAATACCATTTAATAGTGTTAATGAAATTGGATGTTCCACTAAAAAAGATGGTATTATTATTTTCCATACTACTGAACTAAAGGGTGATTTAATGATTAGAACTGATGATAAATGTATTGAAGCTGTTTCACAAATTTGTTTAGCAGCTAAGAAAAAGGGAAAAGATATTAAAGTTACTGTTTCTGATAAGTAAGCACACTTTCAAATAAATAATAAAATATTTTTGAATTATTATCATATATATATATTGGTTTTACTTTTATATTAATATATATTATATATATAAATATACCTACTAATTGTTTTTTAATAATAATGATAATAATAATTTTTTTTTTTTATTATTTTATTTCTTTTTTCTTAATAAATAAATTATTAACCTATAAAATCATTTAGTCAAAACTTTAATAATACAAAGAAAACAGTACCAATTGAATTTGCTGATGGATCTGGAACACTTAGTGTTACTGGTGCTAAAGACAAGTTTGTCATTAATGTACCAAATTAGATTTTAATAAATAAAATAAAATAAAATTTAAAAAAAAGAAAACGAAAAAAAAACTGCTTAAATAAAATAATAGTGATAAATAATGCCAGAAAAAAAAAAAAAAAAAAAAAAAAAAATTAATAAAATAATAGCGATAAATAATGCCAAAAAAAAAAAAAAAAAAAAAAAAAAAAAATATTTAACAATGAACTATTTTTATATATGGAATGTATTAATAATAATTATTTATAATAATGAAAAATAATATTAAAAAAATCTATATATTTATAATTTTATTTATATTAAATATTACTACTGATTTCTAATATTTTTCTAATATTAATAATATTAATAATTTATAGTTTTTTTTTTTTTTTTTTTTAAAAAAAAATTAAAAAATTAAATAAAAACATATTAAATCCTTTTTTTTTAAAAAAAAAATTGTTTTACAAACACCTTTTTATATTTATTATTTTATTTTTATTTTATTTTTATTTATATATTTGTATATTTTATTTGAATTAATATAATATTTAAATATTATTTTGTTTTATTTTTTATACTGATAAGAATAGAAGATTATTTGTTATTTAATATAATTAACTATAAATAATAAAAGGGATTCTTTTTTAATTATAAATTATTATATTAATGTTTTATTGCTATTTTTTTCTTAATGGTTTTTTTGTTTTTTTATTTTTTTATTTTTATTATAATTTTTTTAACATTTTTATATATGTTACATCTATTTATTAATCAGTAATAGAAGTAAATTTTTTACATTTTTTTTTTTTTTTTCACTTTTCTTATAATTAATCATTTTTTTTAATGTTGCTATAAATCAATACAACAACGATTAAATCATAACAGTTAAAAAAAAGAAAAAGTGAAAAAAAAAATAATAATAAATATAAAAATTATACATTCATTACTATAATAAATACCCTTTTTTTTTTTTTTTTTTTTTTTTTTTTTTTTTTTGGTTGTTTGTTTTAAAGGCATAATTTTTTTTTTTTTAAAAAAAAAAAAAGAAAAAAAAAAAGATTATTTTTCATTGGATCATTTTTACTATTCATTCTTTCACAAAATTTATAATTCATTTTTTTTTATAAATAAAATATTATTCCTTTTTTTTTTTTTCTTCAATAATATACATATTTTAAAATACTAATACTTAGGACTTTAAGAACTAAACTTAATATTAATTTTATTATTATTCGAAAAAGGAATAGTATATTTTTTAACATATAATACTAATTTACTAATAATATAATACTAACTGTTTCTTATAATACTAAAATAAGGAGAAAAACATATTATCTTTTTTTTTTTTTTTTTTTTTTTTTTTTTAATATATATATATTTAAATTATTTTATTTTATTTTATTATATTTTTAATAATTTTTTAAATAAAAAATAAAAGTCATTTTATGTCATTTTATGTTTTTATGTCATTTTTTAATTGTATTTAACAATATAGTTTATGATAAGAAATGATAGATTCTTATGATTAGAATAAAAGAAGAAAAAAGAATATTTACTCTTCCTTTTTAGCTAATTCTTCTGGAACAGATGGGTTAGCATCAGCCTTGTTAGCTCTGAAGTTTCTAATCTTTTGAATAACTTCATTCTTAATCTTAATACCTTCAAGATTAACATTTCTGGTTAATTCTTGAATCTTTAAAACAGATAATTTTTCAATACCAAAACTAACAACTTTGTTGTAATAATCACGAATATGTTCACCATATTCTTTAACAGTCTTAATTAAACAGTCACCGACTAATTTGACACTGAAAGAAGCTTCCTTATCTTCACTTAAAATAACAGCAACCTTGGAGTAAGTGTTGTAAGCTAAGTAGTATAAACTGTAGTAGATAACTAAAGTGACAAGGGTAACAGTAACTGGAATGAATAAAACGATACCTATATTATATTATTTTAATGAGAAACATTTTAAAGAAATAATACAATCAAAAAAAAAATAATAATAATTAATTATACATTTTATATTATTAGATATTTATTATTTATTATTTATTATATTCAAAACAATTGTAAAAACAATATATATTGATTTTATCTATTTATAATAAATTCAAAACAATTTTAAAAACAATATATATTGATTTTTTCTATTTATTATAAGTTTATGCTAAAATATTTTTCTTTCTTATATTTTTTGCTTATTATTATAAAAAAAATAATATTTAAATAATTACCAGCAATAGTAGACATAATTGAGAAGACAACAAAGAAGACAGAAGATACACATAAAAAGATGAATAAGAATGTACCGACAACAAAGAATAATGGTAATGAAGTAATTAATGCAGTACCAGCAAGAGCAATACTTAATAATGGGTTTTCTCTTACATAGTTCTTTGAGACGTCAAAATATTCCTTAGAAGTAGTCTTAACTTGATTGAATCTTTCTAAAGCAACATCTCTGAAAGTTTGGTTAACTGGAGTTTCAGTAGAAGTAGAAGCCATTTTATATTTATAATTATTTGATTTTAATTTAATTTAAATATTTATATATTGTTGTGAATAATTATTTTAAGTTATTTTAATATAATTATATTTTGTTATTATTTTTATTGATTAAAAATTTAGATTTTTATTGTATTAAATAATCCCTATAAAAAAATAAATTTTTAAACAAAAACTGCCTTTAATTTGTTAGATATAACTTTAGTTTAATCTAAAAATTTTTATTTATTTTTTTTATTATTTTTTGATTTGATTTAATTATTATTATTATTATTTTTTTTTTTTGAAAAAAAAAAAGAGAAAAAAAATATATTATTATAATAAATATAAATATGAAAAATTAAAGAATTAACAGAATTTTAAAAGAAAAAAGGTTATTTATATTTATTTTTTTAATATTATTAAAAAAGTTTAATTACAATTAAAAGTACTAATAAAATTAAAAAAAAAAAAAATATATAATAATAAATATATTACATAATAAATAATAAATAATAAATAAATAAAATAATTACATTACATTAATAATAATGGATAAATAATAAAATAAAAAAATTTAAAAAAATTATTTATAAAAATTATTTATTTTACAATTACACAAAAAAAAAAAAAAAAAAAAAAAAAAAAAAAAGCTATATAAAACTATTTTATAGTTTTGTATTTTACAATTTTATAGTTATTTTATGTATTTTATGTTTTATATTTTCTTGTTAATAACAAGTAATTTTTGCAAAAATCATAAAATGAAAGAATTACTTACATAAGAAAAAGATTTATATTTTATAGATAAATATAAAATACAAAATAATTCATTTATTTATTAATTACAGATTATTTTATAATTATGATTTCAGCATTATATTTTTTTTCTATTTATAACAGAAAAAAAAAGGTATTTAAGTTTATATTTTATTACACTTATTTTAATAATTTTAATTATTATTAAATAATAAAAATCTATAGCACAACACGGAAATCTTTTCATTTCCACCATTTAAAGTGGTTGTTGTTCGCAACACTAAAAAAAAAGTAAAGGAACAATTAAAAAAGAAACACTTAGCAAAAGGGAAAACAAATAATAATAATAATAATAATAATAATATTTAATAATAATTTAATAATATTTAATTAAATGAAACATATTAATTTAGTTTAATATTAAATAAAGTTTTTTATAATTAATTATAATTAATCTGTTCATCAATCCAATCATAATAGAGTTATACAACATAAACAAAGTGTAAACATAATATATAAAGATCATATATTAAAATTAAATACAATATATTCAATATAAAATAGAAATTATCTTAAAAAGGTCTGAATTCTTTTTTTTTTTATTTTTAAAATTTTATCATCAAATTTCTTAGCAAATATAAATGAAAAAAGATATATATATTAAAATGTATTATAATATATACATTACCAATATAAAAGAATTCACAATTACAGAATTAGAATTATATAAGGTTATATATATTTATTATATATTAAATATAAGTAATAAATTATAAGTGTAAATTGAATAGGGTATATTTATAATATATATTGCAGTATAAATAATAGAATATATTTATAATATAATGCATTATAATTATTTATTAATAATTATTACTCATTTCTTTATTAATAAATAATAATAATAATTATTAAATATTATTAAATATTATTTGTTATTCCTTTATTATTTAATTTTATATTTGAATTATTCCATCTAAGAAATAAATAAATGAATAAATAGATATTATATAAATAAATATTTATAAATTGAATAATTGAATTATATATATATGTTCAATATATTATATAGGAATTATATATATATTGTAATTAATTGATATTAAATAGTTATATAATTTTTATACAGGACAATTTTGAAAATTGATTATAATATAAAACTGTGACAAGTAAATTTTTATTATTTCATACCAGAAAATTAATAATATTGATTAATAGTGAATATACCCTTCATGATAATAAGGATATATTCACTATTTTGATCAAACTATGAATATTATCTGAGTTTTTATAGAACGATATTGATCAAACTATGAATATTATCTGAGTTTTTATAGAACGATATTGATATATTATGATATATAATATATTTCTCTTATAATTAACTATAACTAAACAAATGAACATTTATAATTATTACGGTTAATAATCAACTATTTATTATTTAATTTTTTCTTCTACTTATTTAATTATATATATCTTTTCATTTATTTATTTTTTTTAATATTTATAGAATATTTATTTATTTATTTATTTATTATAAATTTATTTATTATTTATTTATTTATTATAAATTTATTTATTTATTTATTTATTTATTTATTTATTTATTTATTTATTTATTTATTTATTTATTTATTTATTTTATTTACATAATCATATTTGATAAAATTTTTTCTACTCTTTATCTAAATAAAAAAATGTGGCTGTTCTTCCAATAATTTTTTGTTATTATTTCTGTCTTTTCTTTTTTTTTTGTGTGTGATTTGGATTTATAAAAATTAGTCCATCCATACAATATATTAAATTAAAATCAGGAAGTATATTGTAATATATAGTAAAAATAAATAGAATTTAAATTTAACATATGAAAATGAAAATAAATAATTTTCATTTGTTAATAATTTTTAAAACACATATAAATAATTTAATATACTCATAAATAAATGAATATATAAATATTAAATAGATAAATAAATATAAAAATGGATAGATAAATAAATAAATTTAATTAATTATATAATCATAAAAGTTTATTCTACCTATAGTGGATTTAAATATCTGCTCAATAAAAATTAATGTTAGAGATGATATACTATTTTATTATTTTAGAGTAGATTTGGCTGCCTATGTACGTCAAAACTGATAATCAGTAAGACAGTCAATTGGGACAAGAGGTTTCTCTCAATAAAAAAAAACATAAAAATTATAATAAATTATAATAATAATTCT
This sequence comes from Anaeromyces robustus, assembly GCA_002104895.1. NCBI lineage: Eukaryota > Fungi > Neocallimastigomycota > Neocallimastigomycetes > Neocallimastigales > Neocallimastigaceae > Anaeromyces > Anaeromyces robustus. The sequence continues at coordinate 198,035 of MCFG01000002.1, read as the reverse complement.
ATTATAATAATTTATTATAATAAAAATACTGCCTTTAATGATATAATGATATTAGAAATAAGAATTATTTGTAAAATCATTTTGGTTCCTCTAAATGGTAATATATATTAATAAAGTAAAAATTATAATATATTATTTTTTATATATTATTTATTATATAATCTAAACTAAATATTAAATATTTTATATTTATAAAAAAATATAAATAAAAAAGTAAATAATAAATAATAAATAAATAAATAAATAAATAATAAATAAATAATAAATAAATAAATAAATAAATAAATAAATAAATAAATAAATGTATTAATAAATGTAATTATAATATTATGAATTAAAATAATAATAATAATAATAATAATAATAATAATAATAATAATAATAATAATAATAATAATAATAATGTATTGATATAATTAATAAATATAAGTTAATATTATATATAACTAATAAATTTCTTTATATGGTATAATTAATTATTAATTAATAAATAAAACAGAAATTATCAAAAATAACAGTATAATATGAAAATAATAAGAGTTATAATATAATGTATTATATTATGATAGTTGTTATAACCAAAATAAAATGCATTAAATTCTATATAATTATGCAAATTGTATCCTTTTATATATATATATATTTATTATTTAGTATATATTTAATTATTTAGGATATATTAGCTAATTAATTTTATTAGTTAAATTGGTATTCATTTTATGCTTTTTTTTTATTATTTTATTTAAACCTTAAATATGATAATTTTAATTAATTATAGAACATTATATTTTGCTTTACTTTTATTATAATTATAATAATCTATTATTACATTTTATTTTTTTTCTTAGTTAAATATAAATTTTAATTTATGATTAAAGAATAATTTAATCAAATTAAGTTTTTATTTTTATTTTATCATTTTTTATTATTACAATAAATTTAGTATTGGAAATCATTTTAATTTAACCAAAATTAAACCTTTTTATATGTAAATAATAGTTATTGATTTCCTAAATAATTCCTACATATGATTATCCTATGAAATCTCTTAATAATTTACATAATGAAAAAAGTATTAATGGAATTATTTTTAAATTAATGAATTAATAATTTTTGATATATAAAAATATGTATATAAATATATTTAATCCTATTACTATAATTAAAAGAAAATATATTTATCTTTTATAAATTAGGGAATATTAGAAAAGTATGTAAATATGATGCTAATATTAGCTTTACACAAAAAAATGATATAATATATATAGTTATATTATATAATACTATATCTATAAATATATATGTAATATTTATGAATTTCAAGATGACAATATTTTACAATTCATAACTTTAAAAATGTTTATTTTCTGTTTAACATATAATTAATTATAGTATTCTTGTTTATCATAATTATTTTTTACATTGTATTATAATATTAATATTTTATTTTAAAATAGTATTATAGTTTCATAGATAAATGTAATATTTATCATGTAGGCTTTGGTAATTATAGTCTAATTTATATTTATAATAATAATACAAATATATATTATTAATTATATATACCTATGATTATAATATATATATTATGATTAAGAAATAAAAAAAAAAAGTTTTTAATACATGATCGATCGATTTTATATTCATCAATAAAATCGATTATGTATTTAGTATTTAATTATATAAATAAATATTAAATAAAATTTTTATAAATTAATTAACTTTTATTTGTTTTTTGTTGTGTTTTTAATATTTATTTAACTATTTTGGGGGAATTTTTTATTTTTAATTTGTTAATTGTTACATTTACAAGATAAAAAAAAAAAAAAAAAATAAATTTTTAGAAGGGGAAAAACTGAATAAGAAATTAAATCTTAAAATTTAAAAATTTAAAATCCATGGAAGGTATATGATACAGATAATTCTAAAAGAATAAGCGAAAATAACTTAAGATTATTAAATCTCCTTATTCATAATAAGATAATAATCTAGAAATATTATACATATAGAAAAATTTAATATTTTTGATATTAAAAATTTATTTATAAAGACTGAATTTTTTTTACTCATAAATTATTCATTTATGTGGATTATATTATTATTATTATTTATAAAAAAAAAAAAAAAGTAAAAAGATTTATCAAAGTAAAATACATATATAGTTTATATATATATATAATCTTTATTGTACGGAAAAATAAAAATTTTTAGTTTTTTTTTTTTTTGGTAATGATTTCTTTAAGATAGACAACTTTTTTTGGGGAATTTTTTTTGTACAAAGATTTTAAAAAAATATAAATTAAAAGAAATTTTTATACTCAGTTGTTAGTCATCTTATATTATTAAAAATTGTAATACCACGTATCTTAGTTTTTAATTAAATTAGTTCATTTGTGGATACTTTTTAATATAATTTTTATTCTTAAAAATTAAACTTTTTTTTTTTTTTTTTTTCAAAGAAATATAATATATATTAAAGGATATATTAATAAAAATAGATTAGTATTTTTTAATTTTTGATATATCTTATTGATTATTTTTTTATATATTTACATAGTATAACATAGACTTGATAAATGTTTTTTTTCTTTTTTCTTTTTTTTTTTTTTATGGTTTTCTAACAAGAGCTTATTGATATTTTAACTTCTACTACTGAAAACCGAAAAATGAAAATATTATATATATTAATAAAAATGAAAAAATAAATATTAATGTTTATTTATTTTTTTTTTATATTCTATTTTTATTATATATATATAAATACTTTCATTATTTCATATAATATATGTATATTATTTAATTTATGTATTTTTTTTTTTAAATATAGCAATAAAAATATATATATATATTTATATAAAATTTATTAAACTATATAAATAAATATTATTATCCATAAATATTATTTTATTTTATATATAGAAATAAATTCTTAAAATCTATATATATTTAAATTTGTTTATATGTTCCTTAATCCCTTAAATCAATCTATGAAAAAAAGAGTTGAAATAAAATATATATATATATATATATATATATATATATATATATATATATTTAAATTTGTTTATGTTCCTTAATCCCTTAAATCAATCTATGAAAAAAAGAGTTGAAATAAAATATATATATATATATATATATATATATATTTAAATTTGTTTATGTTCCTTAATCCCTTAAATCAATCTATGAAAAAAAGCGTTGAAATAAAATATACTTCATGATACTTTTTTTTTTTCTTTTATTCTTAAACAATATATTTACTTTTAAGATTATAGAATAAAAATAATACCCACAATAACAATCATAAATAAAAAGTAATAAAAAAAAAAAGTTTTTTTTTTTTCTTTTATTTATTTTTTTTTTATTAAATATAATTATTATTAAATTATATTATTTAAATATATTATGATTATTAAATATGCCTTTAATTTCTAATATAAAAACATACTAAATACATTATACATTATATATTACATGACGAGTTTGTTTTATTTTGCTTTGCTTTTTTTTTTTTGTTTATTATTACGATTAATATATTTAATTTTTTTGTTTTTTTTTTTGTTTTTTTTTTTTTTTTAGTTTTTAATTCATTATCTGATTTTTATTTATATTCCATTTTTTTTTAGTGTATGTATTTGATTTACGTTTTTATTATAATTAAATTTTTTTATTTATTTTATTTTATTTTAATTTTTTTTGTTATTATTTCATTTTATTTATTGACCAAAGACAGCATCTAAGAAGGCAGCGTAATCGTAACCATCTGAAACACCATCCTTTGGTGGAAGGACTTGCTTTAAGTAGTCAATAGTAGCAGCTGGGAAACCACCAGCAGCCATATCGGCAGCAGTAACATAATCCTTGTCCTTGGCAAGAACCTTGAAGGCATCACGAAGTTGATCTGGAGAAGTCTTATCTTCAGCAATACTCTTAACGTAGTTTAAGTACTATTTTTTTTTTTTTTTTTTTTTATTTTTCAATTAATAAAAAAAAAATTAATTAATATAAAATAAATGTGAAAAAAAAAATATACGAATATTTCATTTATTAATATTAATTATTTTATACATATATATAATCATAATCTTTTATTTATTTATTTTAAACAATACTTACAGTTTCGAATGGAACACCAACACTTTCATCATCTTCTGGTAAGTGGTTTGGATTATCAATAAGTTTAGAATAGGTTTGGTTGAATTCATCATCCTAATTAATTTTTATCATTTTTATAGATATATATATTAAATATTAAAAATTAATATATATTAGCAATTATTGTAATGAATTAATAATAATATTATATTAAATGTCATTAATATATATATATATATATAATAGATTTAATTATTATTATTGTTTTTTTTAAAAAAAAAAAAACTTACGGTTAATAAAACACCAATAGATTGAAGGACAGCCTTTAATTCGTCTCTGTTTAATAAGTTATTGTCATCCTTATCAAAGTGTCTGAAGGCGTTAGTGTATTCTTCTAATTGTTGTGGAGTTAAGTTAGAAACACTACGAGCAACAATTTGGTTTTCAATAAAGGCAATCTTCTTTTGAAGAGAAGTAAGAACTAATTCATAATCGAATTTAATATCTTCTGGAGTGTAAATACTATATTGATTATCTTCAATGTGAGCTTCTTCACATTTAGCATTTAATTCTTCAATTTCTTTAAATCTTGGTTCTAAAACATTAGCATCATTTTGATATTGCTTAACAAGGTTTAATTGATCTTCTAAACTACTGTCTTCACCAAGACCAGATAAATTGTTAGAAATGGAGTTAATATTATCTTGTAATTCATTAGCTTTTTCAGCATAGGATTTACGAAGTTGATCCTTAATTTCAGCTAAATTATTAGAAAGGTTTCTCTTACGATCACCTTCAGTTCTAATTAATTCATTCCAAGCATTATCAATATCAGATGGATATAAACCTTCTGGTGGGTTGTATGGAATTAAATTGTAAGTCTTAAGTTTAATTTGAATGTTACCAAGAAGATTTTCAATTTCTCTTTTTTCAGACATCCACTTACGCTTAGTAGTGTGCTTGTAGTTTTCGAATTCAGTGAATTGAGCTTTGGCATCATTGTAGTTGTCACCTAATGGAGCAGTAGCCCAAGTGCTCTTCATGGATTCAATGTTTTCAAGTAATTCACGAGCACGCTTTTCATAGTCATTTTCCATATCCCAAGTAGCGGCTAAGACATCAGCGAATTTACCAACTCTTCTACTAGAGTTACTAACCTTGTCTTTATTATATTATTATTATTATTATTTATTATATCATTATGATAATTTTTATTATTATTTATTCATTTATTATTATTATTATTAGGAAAAGTTTAATTGTAATATTATAATATCATTGATTATTATTAAATTATAAAAATAAAAAAAAATTAGCATAATAATAAAAATAGTAATTATTATTATTATTATTATAATATTATAATTATTTTAACTTATAATGAAATATATATATAATTACTTTGAGCAGAGAATGCGTGGAAGTATTGGGCAACGTAAGTCATGACAGATCTTTCATCTGGCTTTGGAACATCGACAAAATCTTCAACATCAAGTAATTTCTATTATATAGTAATAATTATATTTATTATGTTAATCGTAATCTATTTAATAATATGAGATCCATTATTTTTTTTACATTTTTTAATAACAATTATAATTAAATACATAATTATGATTTAAAAAATAATTAATAAATATTTACTGGAATGTTTAATTCCTTTTCAGCGACTTCGAAAGCCTTAGAAAGGTTTTCCTTAGCATTAGTCTTATCTAAGGAGTTGTAATCTAAAAGATCTGGACGGTTATGGTGAATAAGGGCACATCTTTATTTAATATATATAATATTTTGAAAAATATATTAGTTATCTGAATAAAATTTAATGAATAATAATGATAATAATAATGAAATATATATTTACAAAGCAAGACCATCCTTCCAACTGAAAGTAAAGTCCTTAACGTTAACTTCTGGCTTGTAGTCAGCAGTTTGTCTTTGACACCATAAAAGAAGACCTTCTTTGGCGTTAAGACCTTCTTCACTTTATATTTTTAATTAAAATAAATTAAATAACAAATATAACAGTATTAAATAAATATAAGGTTGAAAATAAAATTATATAAATATTTTAGTTTAATTAATTAATTATTTATTTATTTATTTATGTTTATATCATTTGAAAAAAATAAACTTATAACCATACCTAATTTCAGCAATAGTGAAACGTAAAATAATAGTCCAGATAAGACCTAAAATAAGCTTTGGATTACTATCAACAATATCTTCAGAACCAATATTGGTAAGTTGGACACCTCTACTCTTAATAAATTCTAAAGCTTTGTTAACATTTTCAATTCTTTGTAAACGTAATTTTGGGTTCTATATAATAAAAATTTTTTATATTAGTTTTTTTATATTTTTATTATTAAAATATATCATTAATATATTCATAGCCTACTTTGTTGTAACGACCAAGAGATTCACCACCAATGATTTCTATTTGTGTATAAATATTATTTCAAATCATTAATAGAATAATAATAATATACATTTATTTTTTATTATTAGTTTTAACTTTTAAAATTCAAAATTTAATATAAAAAAAATTTAAAATACCTAATAATTCAATTAATCTTTCACCAGTAGATAAATCAGTATCAAGGTTAGAGATAGACTTGTATCCTTTCATTTTTAATTTGTTATTAATCCAGTTGGTAAAGGCTTTAAAAGTAAAAAGGATTTATAAATTTATATATTATTTTTCATTATTAAATAAATAAATAAATAAAAGTAAGTATTATTAAGATATTATTAATATTTAAAATAAAATTATTAAATATTATATAAAGGATCAACTTTATATATATAAAATATAAAGTATACTTACTCTTAATTTGGGTTCTCTATTTATATTAAATAATTTATTTATACATAGAAAAAAAATAATTGTTGTTTAATAAATTAAATGATTATTTTTTAATGAAAAAAAAAATAGTTTTAAATAAATTACGTACTTCCCATCCTTTGTCAAGTAATCTAGCTTGATCATCAACCTTTTCAACGGAAGCCTTGGATTGATATTCAGTCATTTTTATTATTTATTTATTTTATTATTTATTTATTTATATTTTTTTCTAATATATGTTTTATGTATTTATGATATTTTATAATATTGAAAAAAATTAAAATATATATGTATAAAGAATAATAGTTGAAATTTCCAGTTAATATATATTATTTCATTTCATTTTTTTTTTTTTTTTTTATTTTTTAAATAGTAATAAACATTTCATTTAATAAATGTATGCTACATTTCAAGTTCAAAAATTATTTTTATGTATATATATATCATTATATTTATTTTTTAAAAAATATTTTATATAAACTTAATTTAATTCTATTATCCTTGTTATTTCATTTCATATATTATTTTTTGTGTTTATTTAATATTTACTTTTTATTTATTTTATGTTATGATAAATATTTACAGTTTTCCCTTCTTACTTTTTTTTTTTATTTTTTTTAAAAATAATATTTATTATAAAAAATAAAAAATAAAGAAAAAAAATTTGTTTAATTATTTAATTAAATAAATAAATGGAATATAAATAAAAAATTTATATTAAAAAAACTTTAATATTTTTATAAAGTTTAATTATTAAAATTTAAATTACTTTACAATAATTAATTTAATTAATGAAAAGTATTATTTTAATCTGCTGCCAAATATTTATATAATCAATATTGAGTAGTATAAAAATGTAATATTAATTTATTTTAATATTTATATTTTTTTTTATTTTATTTTATAAACTTTAAATTTTGATTTATATATAATTAAAATAATATTATTGATTTTATTAAATTATAAAATAATAATTATAATAATAATGATAGTAATTACTAAAGAATAATAATAATAAATAATTAAATTATAATATGAAATAACACTTTTAATTATTCATTAATTGATAAATATATATAAATATGAATATTTTTTTTTGATAAATAAAGATAAAAATATTTAAAATTTTTACTTATAGCTTTATTACAAAATAATTAATCCTAATCAATTATAGTTATTTGCTTATATTATTTTTCATTATAATAATAATATAAAATGCAATATTATTGTCAGTCAAATGAAAAAACTCTACAAATCTATATTTAAAATAGATATACACGCTAAACTTTATTATTAAAATTAAATTTATAATTTATTACTAATAAAAATTATAAATAAAATAATTATTATTAAATTAATCATTAAATATTTTTTATAAATAAAATTTTATTTCAACTTTGTTATATATTAATGTATTATATTTTTATTTATTAATTTTGTTATATTTTGCTATTTTATTTTTAATTTTTGAAAAACATTGCAGTGATAGATTACAAAGGAAACAAAATAAAGAATGTATAAATGTATAAATGTAATATAATAATATATAAGGAAAGTTTTAAAAAAAAAAAAATAATATATCAATTTAAAATTTAAGATTAATAATTAAAAAAAAAAAAAAAAAAAAAAAAAGATTTTAATTTTTTTAAATAAATTAATATATACCATAATAGGTATTTTTTAATTAAAAATGTTTAATGATTTTATAAAAAAAATTTATTAAAAATTTATGCTAACTTGTTAATGCTTAACAATTAATACATTAATACGAAAAAAAGAAAAAACATTTTAATAAGGAATTTTGATGTTTTTATTAAATAAAAATAATATTAACTTTTTTATTTTATATAAAAACTTTATAAATATAAATAAAAAAATTTTATATTTATATATAAAGAAAATAATTTTTTTAATCTTTAATTAAGGATGAATTTAAAAATGGATGAAAAAACACTTAGTTATATTTAGTTTTAGTTAGACTTATATTTTTTTATATATACATTAATGTAGTGTATACAACATTAAACTTTATAAAATAATCTACATGATTTAAAAATTGCAATATTTTTTTATTTATCAAGAATAATATTTTTTATAGTTTATTATTTAAAAAAATTGATAAAAATTATTATTTTTATTATCATAATTTAAAAAAAAAAAAAAAGATGTACAGAAATATCTATTTATATAAAATAAAATAATATTATAATTATTATTTTTAATAAGTGTAATTATAATATTTATTAATTTTATAGATTTTCTATATAATTTATACTAATGAATTATATTATTTATAATAATATTATTTGAAGGAAAATTATAAAAAATAATATTAATATACTATTATTTATTATAGTTTTATTATTTGATTTATTTTTATATAAAAATATGTATGTAATTATATTTTTATATAAATTATAATTATTTTACATAATTTAAATTTTTAGTTTAAGCGTATGAAAGATGTATGAAAAGTATGAATTTTAAACAAATTATTAATTTTGATTAATAAAATTATTATTTTCTTATATCAATTTTTATCTACAAAGTAGATAAATTATATAATAGAAGATTAAAAACAAAAGGCTATTAACTATATCATAAGCCAGAAAATAAAATAGTTGAAATAAACTAATAAAAAATATTATATAATGTATAAATAAAAAAAAACTATTATTTATTTTAAGAAAATAATTTATATAAATACGATACAATAGATACATTATAATTAATTATTATTTATTAAAAGTAAAATGATAGTAATTAACCTCAATACAAAGTTAAAATCTCGAGGATATCATCTAAAAGTATTATTTTGTTCTTTACTCTTCATTTCATTTGTTAGTAAATTCTCATTAGCTTCAGCATCTAATATTATTAATAATGTAGAAAGTAAGAAACGTATACTTCGTACTGATTATAAAGAATGTCCAGTTTGTTATAATGAAATAATGATTAATAAATTAAGCCAAAGTTGTAATGGACTATCAGTAATAAATAATTTTGATGATTTAAGTGAAGAAGATTTATTATGCTTATGCAATGTAAAATGATGATATAATACTATATTTGTTCTATTATTGTTATTTTTTTAAAATATATATATATATATATTTTTACTTGAAACATTCCATTTTTTTTTTATAAATATTTTTTTTCTTAACATTCTATTAATTATTATATATTTTTTATCTTAAAAAAAGTTTTCAGTATCAAATCCAGATGTCGAAGAATGTCATATATGTAGTGGTTTAAATATTGAAGAAATTCATAAGAAATGTTCAGTTATTAAAAGCATCGGTATTTTATAATTATATTAAATATTTAATAATAAAATTTTTACTTTTTTTTTTTTTTTAATTATATTATTCCTTGTTTTAATTATATAAAAATTTGAATAATAAATAAAATTTATATAATTATTATATTAGAATCATTGGAAGGTTCGAATGAAGTAATAATAAATAAAAACTTTACTAATATTTATGTTAATGAGGATGTAAATAATAATTTAAATAATAATATGGATGACAATATCATTACCGACCAATCTAATAAATCAACTGAAAAGAAAAATAATCCTGTTGTAATATATTGTGTGATTGGAGGAGGGTTTGTATTTATTGCTGCAACTGGTCTTTTCCTTGCTAAAAGATTGATAAATAATGATGAAGAATTTAGAGAATCCGAAGAAATTCAAATGGATAATATTTTAGGTACAATAATATAAATTAAAATTAAGAGAAATAAAAGATATTGATATTATTATGCATAACATATTATCTATTATATAATTATTAATATTATTTCAATTTATTTTATTTAATTTTATTGTATTTATATTATTAATATTTCATTATTTATATCTTATTTTTTTTATATCATATTTTATTTTAATTTTTTCCCCTACTTTATCATATTAAAAATAATCTATATATTCTATGCATACAAATATAAAATTGAAAAAAATTATATAAAATAAGATTTACATAATTTAGATGATATTAATATTGATCATAATTATTATCCTAAGGACACTTTAATGCCAATAACACCTTCATTAACCAATAATCAAGTATCAAATATGCATTATAATGACAGAGAAGCAATGTATCACTTATATCAAGCCTCAACATCTAATTCTGAACCAGTTTTAAATAAAAATTCAAATATTAATGATAATTCTATTGAAAATTATAGAAACGTTACTTCAGCGCCAAATATTTCTAAAGGAAATGGAATATTAGTTAATAGAGGAAATAATTATGTTAATGAAACAAGAAGATCATCATTAGGTATTAATTCAACCAATTCAGATGATATGGAAAAAGCAAAACCTCGTAAATCTAAACCTCATGTTACTTTTAGTAAAGGTTTAACAACTATGCATGAGTTTTTATCTAATGAATGGGATAAAGCTATTGAATGTGAAGGATTAAAAAAGGATTCATTAGTGGATCTTGGTTGGCACAATGGCATAGTAGTTCATAATTTTAATCCAAATAAAGAGGATGAAATTAAATTAAGAATTGGTGACGGAGGTATGTATTTTAATTTTATATGTATATGTTATATGTTAAATACATTCCATATAAAATTATCAGTTTATATTTATATTATATTATATATTATATTATTTTTTTAAAAAAATAAAAAATAAAGTAATAATAAGATTAGCATTTGATGACGGATGGGGTAAGAAATATTAAGAAAATTATATTATGATAAATTATAACATAAAATAATATATTTTATATTTCATTTATTAGTAAATGTATTAATACAAATTGATTAAATTGAAAAATATGTATTTTTTAAATATATATATTTATTTTTAGCATATGCATTTAACAGGAATACAGGTGTTGTTGGTATGATTCCAATTATCTGTGTTGAACCTACAAAAACTGTTAAAAAATGAAATTATAAAATATTTATATAATTTATTACATTTTTATTTTGATATTTATATATATATCACATCAAATTGTGAAATATTTTATATATTTTTTTATTCTTGTTTTTTTTTTTTTTATTTTTTTTTTCATTATTATCTTTTTTGTATCAATAAAAATGTTATAAATTTCTTATAATAGAAAGAAGAAATTATTATTATAAACTATTATATATTTTAAAAAGTTTTTTTGTAGCAAAAACCATAAATATAGCAAACAATTAAAATTATAAAATATAATTTAATTTAATTATTATTTATTATTAATATACATTAAATGTAATATAATCAATGTAATGTAATAATAATTAATGTATCTGTATCAAACAGTTAATTACTTTATATAATTATTATTTTATAATAAAATATAGATTAATGTTTTGATTTTTGTTTTTTAATAAAATATATATAATTTTTGTAATATTATAAAAATATAAGTATAAATATAAATATAAAATAAAAATAAAATTAAAATTAAAAATTTAAAAAAAAAAAACAACAAACAAAAACAAATATAATTAATTAATTAATAAAAATGGTAATAGCACAATATTTATTTCATAGTCTTAAATATAATAATTATAAAGAAAAATCAATTTTATAAATATATATTATATATATATATTAATTATTTGTCATATATTATATAGATAAATTTCTTTTTAAGTTTTAATCGTCATGGAAAAGTTCGGTAAATGAAATTTTAATTAAATATATAATGATATATAATTAATACATAAATTAAAAATAAGTAAATTAATTTAAAGCTTATTTTATTATTATTATTATTATTATTATTATTATTATTATTATTATTATTTAATTATTCCGTTGGACAATGTTTATTCTGTATTTCGAATACTTAAAATTTTTGAATAATTTACATAGTTTAAATCGCTGGTATTATAAATAATTTCATTAAAAAATATAAATCCTTATATAAATAAAAAATAATTTTATTATTTATTAATAAAAAAAATTATAATTTCTAAAAACTTTTATTTATTTTATTTATTTTTATATTACATATTTATATATTTGATAATTTCAACAATTAAAATTAAAATCAATTTCAATTAAATATATATTCCACTTTTCAACTTTTATATATATACAATATATGTATTTGTATGGGTATACAATAAATAAATGAATTATGAAATTAAAGGTATGTACCAATATCAAATCGTGATAAGAAGAAGATTACTTCTGATGCTATTAGTACTGTAATTTCAAGAAAAAAAGGAATGTGTAATATTGTTGAATATAAAGAGTACAAACTTGTTTATAAAAGGTTATTATTGTTTAATTATTTTTTTCCTTTTTTTTTTTTTTTCAAAAATGAAAAAATAATATAGAAAAAAGAAATATAGTTTGATATAAACAGAAATAATAAAAATAATGATTTATTCATTTATTAATAAATCAATGAAATGTTTATTTTTCCCCTCAGATATGCAAGTTTATACTTTTTAGCTGCGGTTGAAGAAGATGATAATGAATTAAGTAAATTTTAAAAATTTAATTATAAATTTTAATTTTTATTATATGGCAATTTCTAATACATTTTATCTTTTTTTTTATGATATAAATAGTCACTTTAGAAATAATACATCGTTTAGTTCAAATTCTTGATGAATATTTTGGTAAGCATATTGAAATTTTTTTATAAATTTTTTTTTTTATATTTCTTTCATTAAATATTACGAAAATATAAAAATTTAAATTATATATATTTGTATATGTTTATTCATTGTTAAATATAATATTGTTATAGGCAATGTGTGTGAATTAGATATTATTTATGGAATGCAAGAAGCATATATGGTACATAATTCATTTAATAAAATTGATATAATATTAAAATAATTTATTTTATTGAATAATAATAATAATAATAAAATAATATAAAAAACCTAATTCATTTTTAAACTTTTATATAAATTTAATAACTGCAATAATTTTAAGATTATGGATGAACTTATAATAAGTAATTTAATATAAATTTTATTTTATTTTATTTTATTTTATAAATTAATATTTATATATTGCTTATATTATTTATTATACTATAAATGAAATATTATATATTCATACTGAGTATTAGAATAGCAATGCTAATTAATATATTTTAATTTATAACATATATAGGTGGTGAATTATTAGAATCCAGTAAAAAATCTATTACACGAGCTGTTCATAAGGTAATTTAATTTTCAATTATAACACATTACATGATAATTATTTATTAATCATAATATTATATATATACTTATTATCTTTATTGTTATTATTAAATAATTTCAATAGATGAATGAAAAAGAACATGAAGAACAATTAGTTGAGGTAAAGAATGATTATTAAAATAACACATAAATATTAAATGATACAATATAAAAGGTCTGAAGATAATAAATTAATTATATAATTTTATATATATATACTTTTTTTTTTTAACAAAAATATTTTTTATATTATAAATACAACTAAATATATATTCAAAATATCAATTATGAATATATATTAAAATAAAATACTTCCAAATTTAATTAATATTGTACATTTTCATAAATATAGACTTTAAAACAATCAAACTTACTATAAATTAAAATATTAATATTTTATAAACTTTAAATTATTATTTTCATGATATTATAAAATCATCTATACATTTTATCATTTTAAAATATTATAGTTATATTAATAAATAAATTAAATAATAAATTACAAAATAATAACTAAACTAAATAAAAATAATAATAAAATAAAAATAAAATAAAAAATAATAATAAAAACAAAAATAAGTAAATCAAACAATAATAAATAATCATAGTATCAAACAAATTAAAAAAAATTAGTATATATATATATATTTATAATTAAAATTAAATAAAAATAATAATAATAATAATAATAAATCAATTAGCATTTTATTCTCCAAAAGCAATGATTTATTCATTTATTCATTTATTTATTTTTGTTTAATATATATTTTATAGGCAATGTTATAAGAAATAGTTATTATTTATGGAATGCGAGAATCATATTATGATATATTAATACAAAAGTATAATATAATATAACTTGGCTATAAAGCATGTTTATAGTATATGAATATGATATCAGAATAATTTAAATCAAATTTCTTTTCTTTTCTTTTCTTTTTTTTTTTTTTTTTAATATTACTAAATAGAAACTAAGATATTACAATAAATTATAAAATAATTATCATAATTATATATATAATAAATAAAAAGTAATAATAATTAATAGAAGTAAATAATTAAAATATAATAAAAAAATAATAAATATAATAAAAAAATAATAAATATAATAAAAAAATAATAAATATAATAAAAAAATAATAAATATAATAAAAAAATAATAAATATAATAAAAAAATAATAAATATAATAAAAAATAATAATAATAAAAAAATAATAAATATAATAAAAATTACAAAAAATAATAAATATTAAAATAAAACATAATCATAAAATAATAAAATAATAAAAATTGGCATATAATTTATATTTTTTTTTATTTTACATGAAAATAATATATGTTTTATAACAAAAATTAATTGTATGAATTATAGAATTAATTACTGTCGCCCTTATCTTAATTAAATATTTCATTAACAAGCTAATAATATATCTTTTTTTTTTTTTTGTTTTTATATATATATATATTTATATTATTTGTTATTTGTTATGTAATATTTTTACATGGAAGCCAAAAATTTAATATTCTATAATAATAAATTTTTATATTTATTTAAAGTTCCAAATTTATAATTAGATATAAAATTTTCTTCCAACTATATAAAATACTCAAAATTATATTATCTAAAAATATATATTGATTAAAGTTTTATATAATATTTATAATAAAACTTTTTTTTTTTTTTTAAGATTTAATTATAAAATAGTATTTTATTATTTTATATAATATAAAATTGATAAAAAAAAAAAAAATAATTGTAAAACAAATAGATAATAAAAATAATAATATTAATAATATATAAATAAATATTATTAAAAGTTGTAATTATATCAATTTTTATATATCTAAATTTTTTGACATATTGTTTTTATTATTATATGAAAATTATAATAATTAAATATTCATAAAGTTTATATTATATATTATTTATAAAATTATTGATATAATTTTTTCTTAATTTTTTAATAATATATATTTTTATTTAAAGCACTAATTAATACAATTCAAAGTATATATCTTTAATTTTTTTTAATTGTAATAATAATATAAATATTTTCTTTAATATTATTCATTATAATAAAAAATTGTTAAAGAGAGTATAGTGTTTAATGTGATATTTAATAAGAATTTATAAATATGAGGTTTATTAATCAATAATAAAAAAAGTTCCCTTGAAATTAAAATACTAAAGATAAAATTAATAATAAAAAGAAACATTATATTTTTATAATTTTCATAAGAAAAATCAAAACATTTAAGATAATTATTTTAGAATTCGTTATCATTTATGACCATTATAATATTGGATTTACCGAAAAGAAAAACATAATATAATAATATTAATATTCAGGAAAAAAAAAATAACATAAAATATATAATAATACAAAAAAAAAAAAAAAAAAAAAAAAAAAAGAGAGAGAGAAATATATGGTTTCGTAATTTTAAATAAATTCCATATATCTTTCCTTAAAATTGATAATGTCATCTAACATTAATGACAATTTAATATTCATTAATTTTTAATATATTCATATATGAATATAATAACTTTTATTATTTTAATTCTTGTTTATATGTAGTTGATTCTTTTTTAATTATAGAAATAATTTTATTATTACTTCAACAATAATAAACTAATCAAATAATCAATCAATCAATAAATAAATAAAATAAAATAAAAAAATAAAATAAAAATAATATAAAAAAAAAATAAAAAAAAATACTAATATTACATATAATAAATATATAATAATAATAAAAGAGAAAAAAATAAAAGAATTGTATAATAATGGAAGTTGAAGATTCATTTCCAACACTAGGAGGAATATATTTTCTTCCAGGAACTCAAATTAATTCATGGTTAAAATGTGGAACACAAAGTGTTATAGATAAGAAATCGGGTTCTTTGGTTTTTGCAAATGATGATGGTATAATTGTTCTTGAAAAAGATGGCACTTATTTTGCTAATGATTTAAAAAATAGAGTAAATAATAATTTTAAATATATTAATATATATGTGTGATTGAAAGAATTTATATATTTAAATATTTTTTTTTTTTTTTTAATATTCTTTCTTATAAATTTCTAACATAAAATATATAATACATTGAAATAAAATAAAATAAAATCAATATTAAAATTTCATTAAAAATTTATATATTAAATCAAAAATAATCTATATAATACTTTTTAAAATAAAAAAAAAAAGAATCGATCTGTTTCAAGAACAAGTATATGTGAAGATGCAATGGGAACATCATCAAAAACTTTACATATAAAACAAGATCAAAATTGGTTAAGTAAAAGCTTTAGAAAACTAAGTATAGCTTCATCAACACCTCCGAATTTAAGTAATTTAAAACTTAATGTCGAAAAACCTGAACCAAATTATGTTGTTGAAGTAAAGCATTATAATAATACTACTTTTTTTCTTTAAATATTCATTTTTTATATTTATATTATTGAAATTAAATAATTTTATTTAATGATCATATTATTAAATTATTAATATTTATATTGATATGAATATAACTTTATTTTTCATTTTCATTTGTTTATTTTTTTTTTGTTAAACTAAAAAAAATAATAATAATAAAAGGATTCGCAGTCATCAAGTAGAGGTGGTCATTCTCGAAGTTACTCAGTTTCATCACAGAAAGAAAAAAATACATTATTTCAATCTATAAGGTTTAAAATAAAAAAGAACCAACAATACCATTCAAATGATATATTATTCAACACAAACGATGAACCAAATACTAAAGCAAGTAGAAGATGTTCAAAATTTGGTTATGAAAGTATAGGAAAGAAAACTGATTTAGAATCATTATATAATACCAAAAAAGGTAAACATTCAATAATAGCTAAAAATCTAGAGGGTTAGTATCAAAGAGTTTACATATTATTATTATTATTATTATTATTATTATTATTATTATTATTATTATTATTATTATTATTATTATTATTATTATTATTATTATTATTATTATTATTATTATTATTATTATTATTATTATTATTATTATTATTATTATTATTATTATTACTAGATAATAAGCAATTTTAATTATTTTGATTGTTATTAATATGGTTTTAATAATATCTTAAAATATTAAATTTATATATTGAATAAATAAATAAAGAATTAAAATCACCAGGGAGAAGAGATGATGATGAAATATCATTTACTAATAAGCTAATAATTAGTAGTGATGATTATAAACCAAGATGTTTTAGAGCAGGAATATTGGAGAATACGATATCGAAAAATTTTGCAATTGTAGGAAAAACAGTAACACATGAATATTTACCAGAAATGGATATTGTTTGTGGATATGTTCATTTAGAATTTGGAGGAGATAAACAACTTATTCCAGTTTATGCAGTTTTATATGATTATGAATTAATATTTTTTGAAAATGATAAAGTAAAATATAAAAATAATAAAATATTTTTAGATATTAAAATAGATATAATAAAAAAAGAATATAATATGATGTTTATAAATTATCATTATATATATATATATTTATTTATTTATATTTTATACTTTTTATTATGTATAATTATTTATATAATAAACCAATTTTTCTATATAATATTTTATATATAATATAATAAAGTGCAAAGATGAAATATTTAGAATTACAACAGAAACATGTTCAGCATATACAGAACCAAAAAGTTTTGAAATAAAAGTTGATACTAAAGACAAAAATGATTCAAAATATGACAGTAAAAAAGGTAAAGATAAAAATAAGAGTGAAAATGTATTAAAAGATATTGAAGCAGATGAAGATAAAGATAAAGGTAAAGATACTAATGAAGAAGATTTTTCATTTGTAGTATCTCACTGCCATGGAATGTTTAAATTACATACAATTAATAATTCATCAATGGTAATAATTATAATTTTTTTCTTTTTTATTTTAAAATAGTTTTATATATATTTATCAATTTTTATAAATATATAATACATATAAAATATGAATTTTATTTTAATATATTCTATATTTAAATTTATTAATATCGTAATATATAGATAAGATGGATGGCAACAATTAATACTGCTAGTTCCAATATTACCTTAGCATTACATTTATCTTCTTTATATCAACAAAATTCAGAATCTGCTTTTGATGAAAATGGTAAAAGAAAACTGAATTTATTAATATATTTCTTTTTAATAAACTTTTTTATTAAATATCATTAAATTTTTTATTTATTTATTTATTTATTTATACATATATAGATCATACTTTAGATATATATAATAAAGAATATATTACATTAGTAAGAGATTTTAATTATTCTAAAGTTGATATTACTAAAGATCTTGTAAAAAACACACAAAATTCTAATCCTGAAGAAGTTTTACCATCACCAATTGTTTATGGTACGCCAAATGAATTAATGAATAAAAATATATCAATTAAAGAAGTTACATCTAAAGATAATGAATATTTTGATAAAGAATCATCAATTAAAAAGAAAAAGAATAGATTAAGTGATTTAGAATCTAAATTTAAAACCATGGAAATTTCAGAGGGAGGAAATTCATTAGATAATATAAATTCTAATAATTTTATGGATTGTACAAAATTAAAGTTAGATTCACCCATTTTTGATATAGATTGTGTTTCTATGCCAATTTTAAACAATAAAAAAGAATCAGATATTGAAACTCAAAGTAAAAAATCCAAAAAAGAAAGTATATATGAAAAAGAAAAAGAAGATGTATTAGGAGAAATTAGTAATAATAATAATAATACATTGAAAATTCGTACTAATAGAGGTCATAGATTATCATGTGCTACCATTACTAGTGTAAATAGTTATAGTGCTAAGTCACCTGTAGTAGAGGATGAAGTTCATTTCGAAGATGGTGAATATTTTTTTTATCACTTTATTGTTGTATCTATTTGAAAAAAAATTATAACAATAATAATTTATATCATTAATAATATTTCCTTAATATTATCAATAGATAAAGATTCTTTAATAAATAAATACGGTATGACATCTGAAGACCTTATTGAGGGTGTGTGGGCATGTGAAGAAACACCAGGTATAAATATATTTTAATATATATACATATTTATATTTATCTTTTTGATTATTTTATTTAAAAATATTTAATAAAATTAATTATTTTTATATATAAATTCTAAATAAACTATATATATAGAAAAAGAATTTTTGGATACTCTTATTTATACATACAGGCATTTTACCACAGCGGATAACCTCATGGAAAAACTTATAATGAAATATCCTTTTTTATATTTATTAAATATACATTTTAATAGCATTATTAACATATATATAATATTCTAATATAAAAAAAATATTATATATTGAAAATAAAAATCCTTAACTTTCATTTTTCTTTATTTTTTTATGATATTACATTTCAAGAAAAAGTTCCAACCAATTCAAATGCATTTATAGAAGAAGATTTCCTACAATGGAAACCAGTTATAATGATTAGAATAGCAACTTTTATTAAAAGATGGTTAACATTAACAACTGTAGATTTTAGAGTTGAATCAGTTAGAAAAAGATTAAATGATTTTGTTGATGGTTTATCTAATATATCTGTTTTTGAAAATGGTGAACCATTAAATGCATATATGCTTTATAAAGATTTAACATCTTTACAAAAGATGTTCAATAGATATATTGAAGATGTCGTAAGAATTATATATAAATTTTTTACTAAAAATAATAAATATATTATATTTTACTTTTTTTTTAAAAAAAAAATTATATATATAATTCTTTATATTAATATTTATTTAATAAATAAATTATTATTATTATTATATTTTATTTTATAATAATAATTACTATATTTTTAATCAAGTTAAAAGAAATTGATTTTTCGATACCTGAAAATAATACCCCAAGTAGAACAAAACTACCTGAATTTATTAATTTGGATCCAACTATGGTTGCCTATAAATTAACTTCTATGGAATCAGAAAGATTCCAAAAAATAAAACCAATTGAATTTATTCTTAATCTTTGGAATTCAAATGATGAATCACCATATATTAAATATGAAATGAAAAATCTTAAAAATATGGTTGATGCATCTAATCATGTAAATATATTATTCATACATTTATACATTTATTATATATATAAATATAATTAATTACACTTATACAATATACTTTCAAACGATATATTAAATAATGATAATATATAATAATTTTTATTTTTAGTTAAGTTATTGGGTAACAACAGAAATTTTAACCCAGCCTCAATTAAAACCAAGAGCTAAAGTTCTTGAGATGTTTATCAAGATTGCATATGTAAATAATAATAATTATTATGATTTTTATTTTTTTTCTTTTTTTTTTTTTTTCATAATAATAAATATACTTATTATTTACTAACAAATTCTATTTATTTTTTATTTTTTAAGATATGTAAAAAATTAAACAATTATCAAACACTATTTTCAATTTGTTCTGGTCTTGGACATTCTCAAGTAACAAGATTAAAAATGACTTGGGAGGTAATAAAAAAATAAATAAATAATTTAAATTAAAATATGTTTAATAATAATAATAATAATAGTAATAATAATAATAATAATAATAATAGTAATAATAATAATAATAAATAATAATAAATAATAATAATAAATAAAAAGAATAATAAATAATAAATAACAAATAATACTAATAATAGTAATAATAATAATAATAAAAAATTATAATAATAATAATAATAATAATAATAAATTCTAATAATAATAATAATAATAATAAATTCTAATAATAATAATAATAATAATAATAATATTTTTATTTTTATTTTTATTTGTATTTTTATTATTATTTTTATTATTATTTTTTATTATATAAGGCCATTCAACCTAAATACAAAAGTAGATTTCATGATTTAGAAAAAATAACATCCATTGCAAAAAACTATAACACCTATCGACAAATACATGCTAATCTTTTAGAAAAAGATGAAAAAATAACATATATTCCATTTATTGCCTTATTAATAAAAGATTTGTACTTTTTCAATGATGGTAATCCAAAATATATTGATGAATCTAAATTAAAAAATGAAATTCCAGAAGAAACATTATCTATTCATAAAAGTACATCTAATTCCAATAGTAATCATGCTTCTTCTCTATTAGGTACAAGTTATAAATCTGAAGATGTTGTTTCAATTATGACAACTTCAACTTCAAATTTTTCCTTAAATCAAGATTTTGGTTTAGAATCTATTGATGAAGTTGAATCTAATTGTTCACAATTTGATAAATTTGATAAAAAAGAACATGATGAAGAACATGATGAAGAACATAATGTAGAACATAATGTAGAACATGATGAAGAACATGATGATGAAGAATATGATTATGAGAAAAAGATTGATATTGATTGTAAATCTGAAGGTGACTGTCCAGATGAATTTCCTCCAGAATCACAAATAGAAAGTTTAACCACTAAAGTATTATCTATTGAATCAACAACTTCTACAGTCACAGTCACAAATACAGCTAATCAAATGATTAACTTTTATAAATTAAAGAAAATTATGGAACAAATAAGAAAAATTGAACGTTGTCAAAGACAAGCAAAGAATTATTCCTTTAATAATTTATCTACTCCAGTAAATGAAATGGAATTACCATGTAATTATTATCATATATTGAATAATGATAAAATTTTAAATAAATACTCTTTACTTTGTGAACAAAGAGAAGGTGAACCAGTTCGTATGGTATCAAAAGTAAGTATTGATTTTTCCTTTTTTTTTAAATATATATAAAATTTATTTATTTTATAATTTATTAAAAATTATTTTAATATAAATATAAATACAAATAAAATAAAATAAAATAAAATAATAACATTTTCCTTTTTATCTTTAATATATTTTATTATATTTCTTTTTTTTTTTTTATAGTGGATTGAAGATAACAAATAATACTATTATAATTTTCTTATCATAAATTTATGCAAAATTCCATCAATAATTACTAAATTAAATTTTTTATAGATTCTTTTTTAATATATATCTTTTGTTTTATTTATTTTATTTATTAATATGTTTTTTTTTTTTTTTTCACTTCAGTAAATAAAATTAAGTAAAAAAGAATTAAGTTATTTATAATATATATTATAATACATTAAAATAAAAATATAAATTATTAAAGAATTAATAATTATAATATTAATATCTATAAAAAAAAAAAAAAAAAAAAAAAAGTATTCATAATATTATCAAAAATACTAATATATATATTCTTAAATACAACCTATTTTTTCTTAAAAAAAAAAAAAAAAATTAATTTTAATTTAAGAATAAAAAAATTATAAAATATAAAAATATATAAGAATTATAACTATAAAATAGTAATATATAACTTTATATATAACTTTTATGTTATCAATATTGTTATTATATTAATAAAAAATTTTATATATATATATAAAATACATATATATTAATTTTTCTTTTCTTTTCTTTCTTTATTATTTTATTTTTATTTTTATTTTTGTTTTTGTTTTTATTTTTATTTTTATTTTTTATTTTTTATTTTTCATTTACTTATTTTTTTTATTAATTAATTATTAATAATTTATTATTAATAATAAAAATCTATTTTTATATATATATTGATAATTAACATAAATTTATGATTTGATATTTAATTTAATGATTTGGTTATTAAAATTATTCTAAAGATATTATCATTTAATTAAAATTTATTTTGTTTGATTTTATATATTACTGAGATAAAATAAAATAAAAATCATAATTTTTTATAATATGAATCTAATTTAATGAAATATATATATAAATATATAAATATAAATGTCATATGTCATTATATATTTGTATTAACAGTATTTGAACTGTCTGGCATTTCTTGTTTTGTTCCTGTCATTCTTGTGAAAATTTCAATCACAATTATAATTAATGGCTAATAAACAAAAATGAATAAAAAAAAAGTAAATAAATTAGAAAATAATGCCAATATTGAATAATTATTTATATTAATAAACCTTAAAAAATATTATTAATTCTTATAGAAATAACATTTGAGGATTGATTACTTACTTGCCTATGGATCATAATAATTATTCATTAATATTTATTTTTTGTGATTTATAGTTTATATATTATTATTGAAGTTAATAAAGAATATTAAATATTTTATTATTAAAAGATTAATTAATATATTTATTAACAATGTTTAACTATAATAAAATATAATTTTACAAATCCAATCCACTTACCATACTAATAAATATCTAAAGAAATCAAGGAAATTAGAATACATAATATCTGCCTTATTCCATCTATAAAAAAAAAAATATTTAACAATAATGAAAATTATTTTAATTATTATTATTTAACTACAAAATAATTATATTTAGCAAATTAATTTATTTGTGTAAAAGCTTACGGATTTTCAGTTAAACTTGAAGTTTCAACTTTTTCCTTACTATTTATTTAAAAAATAAATAAAAAGATAAAAAATTAAAATAGTTAATATTCGAAAAATAAATTAAATAGTTAAAGTATTATTTTATTATTATTGATGTTGTATATTTAAAATAACAAATTTACCAATATGGGCAAGTTGCTTTTTTTCCTATAATAATCCAACCTCTTATACAATGGTCGTGATATATATGTCCACAATCTAATTTACATGAACCTTCCTCATTATCTACACGTCCACCACAAATTGAACTAACATAATAATAATATTTTTAATATTTATATATATATATATATATAACAATATTAGAAATTTAATATATATATATATTATTTCAAAATATTTATTATTATATTATAAATATAAATATATATTACAAATACTATAACTTACCATACATTTCCTGTTAAATTTTTAGTTGGAATACCTTGTTTTTTAATATATCCAACATTTAATGCCACTATTTTTATTATTATTATATTAATTGACATTATTATATAATAATAAATAATAATATAATAATAGATTTTAATATTTAATTGTATAAATTTATTATATCATTTTTTTTTTATTAATTAAATGAAATATTTAAATTATATATTTATTTATATATAAACTTACTTCTTGCTGATAATTCATCGACTGTATCTTTATTAAGAATACCGAAATATAAACCATAAAAGGCTAAAATTAAACCAATTTCTAATATTTTTGTTTGTCCTTCGATAAACATACCAACTAAAAATACACCATAACCTATTGCGCCTACAGTATATGTAACTGTTTTATATTTATATTTAATGTTATAATATACATAACATACATTGAATTAAAAATTAGAATATATAATTAATAATAATTAATAATAAAATAAAAATTAACAATATAATTAAAAAAATAAAAAAATATTTTTTTATAATTTAAATAAAATTTTTTACTAACGTTTATGTATAATAGCGAACCATCTATATAAAGTTCTTGGAGTTTCTGGTTTTAATGGTTTTTCTTGAGATTTTCTATATATCAAGAAATTAGCTATAAGGAATAAAATCCATGTTGAAAAGTAAATACTATAAAAAATATATATATAATATTTTTAATTAAAAAAAAAAAATAAATAAGTTAATTATAAATAATTATGATTCTTTTATTTATTTAATAATTATAATTATATAATTATTAATAAATCATTTGAAATAAATAAATAAATAAATGATTAATTATATATTACTAATTTTTCATAAATAAACCGACAACAGGTGGAACAATCCATAAACCAACTAATGTAACTGATTGAAATGATTTTGGATGATACTATAGGTATAATATTATTATAAATTTATAAGCAAGTTAATTTACTTTTTTAATAAGAAATTAAATTATAATTTTAAAAAATAAAGTTTTTATTATTTTAAATTTTTTACCTTTTTCCAAGCTAAAACACCAAATTGTGAGAAAAATAGAAATCCTATAATCATTAATCCATATAATCCTTCATCTTGAACTATAGTTTTAAAAATTGATAAATTATATAATATATTAAAATTTTGGAATTGATTTTTTAAATGATTTAATAATTTTAATTAAAACTTATTTTATAAATTAAAATAATATTCAATAATTATTATTAACCTTCCATCATATCATCCACAGTTATAGCGCTACCAGTAGTAATGTTTAACCTTTATATTTGTAATAATTTAATAAAATATATATATATCATTTTTAATAAATATATGTTATTACTTTATTATTTTATCAATTTTTATTGTTATTTATTGTCAAGTATGATGAATATAATATATATATATATATAGAATAAATATATAAAAAAATTACTCTGGTAAATCATATTCCAATTCTTCCATTGTGTTTTATTGTTTTATTGATATTTTAAAATTTTTAATTGATATAATTTGTTTTTATTTCTATAATATTGTTATAAATTTTTTAAATATTGAATAATATATTATAATAATCTTATAAATAATTCTTTAATTATATGTTTCTTTTATCTTTTATTTTATAATTCTTCATAAAAATCGATTTCTATATTCTTTTTTTTTTTTTTTTTTTTTTTATACTTTTTCTTTTTTAAATACTTTTTTATAAAAAAAAAAAGAAAATTTTTTGAATATTCTTTTTTAAAAGAATTAATGGAGATTTTGTATAATAATTAAAAAATAATAATAATAATTCTAATAAATAATAAAATATATAAATAATAATTATTAATATATATTTATATAATTGTTAAGTATTAATATTTAATATTTTAAAAAAAAATATTAAATAAAAAAGTTTTAAAAATTTTAAAAATATTTATTTTTTAACAATTCTAAAAAATACATATAAAAAATTAATATTATTAATAAAATATTAATTTATTATGTAAAACATTGTAATATAAGATAGATAGCCTCATTTTTATTAGTAATAATTTATAGTAAAATTATTAATATAAATAGAAGAATTGAGAAGAATTTATATAAATAAATAAAATATATAAAAATAAATAAATTAATAATTAAAAAATAAATATATAATTTATTTATATAAATAAAACAAAGGTTTATATATCACTGCCTACATCCCTTTAATTTTAAATAAATAAATAAATAAATAAATAATAAATAAATAATAAATTAATTAATTAATAAATAAATGAATAATAAATAAATAAATAAATTAAATGAACAAATATAAATAAATAAATAAATAAATAAATAAAAAAATAAATAAATATGAAATGAGGGTTATTTTTCTTTTTTCATTTAATACTTATTTGTCCAAGTTTAATTAAATATTAAATTAATATCAAATAAAATATATAAATATCAAAGTAAAAACAGTTTTCAATGTATCAAAAGTATATACATCTTTATATATTTATTTATACCATTAATATATAAAATATTTTAAAAAAAAAAAAAAAAAAAAGAAATTATATAAAGTAC
Source organism: Anaeromyces robustus (assembly GCA_002104895.1). Lineage (NCBI taxonomy): Eukaryota > Fungi > Neocallimastigomycota > Neocallimastigomycetes > Neocallimastigales > Neocallimastigaceae > Anaeromyces > Anaeromyces robustus. Next base: position 170,466 of record MCFG01000002.1, on the reverse strand, counting down.
ATACATTTGATAATAAATAATATATATTAATGTATTAATTTTTTACTGTTTGATTTTATTATATTTTAACATTTCAAAGAAAGCCGTTAATTTGATTTTTAAAACTATATAATAAATAATAAAGTTTATATGTTATTATTTATATTTAATATTTTTGAAGAAAAGAAATTATTGAATTTTTAAAATACTACTTTTAATATCTGACTAATATTTATATATTTTATTATTATATTTGTTACATTTTTAAACTTTTTTATATAATCAGTATTTTATGTATATATACATAAGATTTAATAATATATAAAATTATGAACTTTGACTATTTATTTTATTATGAAATAGTTTAGAAATAACATTTTTAAATAATTGTAATTCTAATCTTTATATATAATACTAAATTAAAATATTAATAGTTATCATTATAGAATAGTTGATTTTTTTACAAAAAAAAAAAAAAAATCAAATATTCTATAATTTTTATAAGAAAAAAACAAAATTAAAATACTATAATATAAAATATATTATATTATTCTATTATGAATATAAAGTTGTCATTATTTACTATTCTATTTAATAAATATTTTATAATCTGATTAATATCTTTCTTTATTAATATTAATATTTTAATATTAATAAAGAAAGATATAATATTAATATTTATTATTAAATATTTATTAAATTGTTAATTGTTATAGTTGTATATATTATTATTATTATTCTAATTATTTTATTCATTATTTTTGCTAATTATTTAATTATTTTATGTATTCTAAATATTTTATTCATTATATTTGCTAATTAATTAATTATTTTATGTATAAGTTTTTTTTTTTTTTTTTTTTTTACTATTCTATATAAAAGTGTAAAATTGTATTATTTTATTTTTTATTAATTATATATTATTTATTAAAATTACTCTTTTTTTAAATTAAAAAAATATTTCATTAATTTATTTAGATTCATTTATTAATTTATTTATGTACTATAATATTTATTTATTTATTTTTTTATTTATTTATTTATTACCATTAACTTTGATATTCTTTATTTTTTTTTTTATTAAATAATATCATTTAATAAAAACGTAAATTTTTTTTTATTAATTTTTATTAATTTTTTTTTTTTTTTTTTTAAATAAACATAATTAGTATAGAAAGCAAAATATTAATAGAAAAAATAGAGTTTAAAAATATTAATTAATAATTAACATAATAATATTAATAATTAAAAAGAAATTAAATAAAAAAAAGGAATATTTTATTCCTATTGTTAATACTACTTTCATAATTAATGTGTTTTATACATGTGAAAAAGAAAAAAAAATAAAGAAATAATCAAATAGAATATAATTTATCAATTTAAGAAACCATTTATTAAATAAAAAATTTTTTTCTTTTTATTTTATACCTTTAATTATTTATTTATTATTATTTTTTCTGTATTATTAAATTCATATTTTAAAATTCATAATTCATAAATCATAATTAACCTTATTTATTTTGAACTTTATCCAAAAAATATTTTAGAATAATAACAATAATATCTGTAACAGTAATTTAAAGAAAAAAAAAAAGATTTCTTAATTTTTGCTTTTTTTTTTTTATTTTGTATTTCTACATTTTTTTTTTTCAAGAATATTTTATATAATAAGAAAAATATATCATGTCTACGAAACAATACTCTTCACTTTACTCTTCTTTTATACGGAAAATATTAAAGAAAGACGATGTTGATCTTGCAACCATCACTACAAAATCAATAAGAAAACAAATAGAAAAACAATATAATATTCAATTTAATTTAAAAGAAGAAAAAAAATCAATTAATGAATTAATTGGACAAATTTATGACGAAGTTATTGAACAAAATGAAGAAGCAGAAGATACCACTGGTAAATATATATTATAAAATATAATTATAATTATATAATTTATAATATTATTATTATTTTTAAAATATATATATATATATATATTAATATCAAAATTTAAATATTCAATTATTATTCACGTTAAAAATACTTATAATAAAAATAATAATAATTTTAACTTTTTTTGTTTGGTATTATATTTATATTATATTTTATTATTTATTATTATTATTATTATCATATTTTACAATATATTATTAATTATTAATTATATATAAGAAAAATCATATGAATTATCAGATGATGAATATGTAGAATCACTTGCATCAAAATCAAATGGTGCTAATCATACCAATTTAGTTTCATTAGAAGAAGAGATGGATAGTGATAGTGTTGATAGTGATGTATATGATGAATATAAATCTAAAGCAGGAGATAAAAGAAAACGTAAAACTAGTACAAAGAATACAAAATCTAAGAAAAAGACAACAACTACAAAAAGAACAGGTTCAGGTGGTTTAAATGCACCGTTAATATTAAGTAAAGAACTTGGTGAATTTTTAGGTGCCAAAGAAATGTCAAGAACTCAAATTGTAAAACATTTATGGGAATATATTAAAGAAAATGATTTACAAGATCCAGCAGATAAACGTTTTATATTAAGTGACCCAAAATTGAAAAAAGTATTTAAAGTAGAACGTTTTTCAGGTTTTTCTATGAATAAATTACTTAATGACCATTTAACAAAATTAGATGGTACTTCATGTAAAAAGGAAAAAACAGAAGAAGAAGAAAGATTAGAAAAAGAAAAGAAAAAAGCAGCAGCGGCCGCTAAAAAAAGAAAAGGTAAAACAACATCAGATAAACCTAAAAAAGCAGCACCTAATAATGGATTTAATAAACCCATGCTTCTTAGTCCAGCATTATCTTCCTTTTTAGGTAATGTTCGTGAAATGTCAAGACCTCAAGTTGTAAAACAAATATGGGATTATATTAAAGAACATAGTTTACAAGATCCATCAGATAAACGTTATATTCTTTGTGATGATCAACTTTTTTCAATTTTAAAAACAAAACGTGTTCATATGTTCCAAATGAATAAAATATTAGCAGATCATTTAAAAACTAAAGAAGATGTTGTTGGTGGCGTTAAGGAAGAAGTAGTTATTGAAGATTCTAAGAATGATATAGTAAAACTTGAAGATTTAGGTAAATATTATATACTTATATATAATATAATAATTATTTTTTATTTATTTTTTTTTTTATTTTAATTTTTATTTTAATTTTTATTTTAATTTTATTTATTTTATTCTTATTTTATACTTTTATATATATATATATTTTTAACATTATTATTTTTTATATAATATTATTTATATATAAATTTATATTCAAAATTTTTTATTTATATTAATATACATATATATATTTATATAACAAAAAAATAATAACTTTCTTTAAAAAAAAAAAAAAAAGATGATGAAGAAGAAGAAGAGGATGATGATGAATAAATAATGTAGATGATATTTTTATCAATATATTTTTATTGAATTATAAAAAATGACAAAAAGAGAAATAAAAAAAAAAAATTTTTTTTTTATTCCATTCAATGTATTTGTAACGCCTTAATGATATTGAGGAGAAGAAGATAACAATATATCATAAAAAAATTTTATTATTAAATGAAAAATATAAAATTCAAATAATAAACAATAATTATAAATTTCTTTAATTAAATAATATAAAGAATAAATATATATAATATTTATTATATATTATGCAGTTTATTAAAAAAAAAAAAAAAAAAAAAAAAAAGAAAAGAAAAAAAAAAGAAAAAAAATCGCAATCGCATTAATCATTAACATTAATAATTTCATATTATAAAACTATTTTTATTTTATTTTTTATTTTTATTTTTTATTTTTATTATAATTAATATCATATTTTTTATTGCTAATTTTTTTTTTTTTTTTAATTTTTATTTTCTTTTTCAATATACATTAATGACATTGTAACATTGAATTTAATATATAATAATAATAATAATAATAATGAAATCATAATATACATGATATATATATATATAAATATATATATATTATTTTTATTTATAAATATATATTTTATATTTTATTTTTGTTTTTCCTTTTTTTTTTATATATATATATATACAATCTCATTTTAATTAAGATGATTTTTAATAATAATATTATAGTAATTAATTATAATTATTTTATTTAATTTTTAATATTTTTTTTTATTATTTTTATTTTTATAGTTTTTATTTTTTATTTTATTATAATATATATATATCTCTTTTAATATTTCATAAATGTTATTTAATTTAATAGTATTCATTAATAATTAATAAGCCTACAAACAAATAAAAACAGTATAAAAAAAAAAAAAAAAATTGAAACTCTATTTATACATTATCATTTTTCATCTTTTTATTTTTAATATTTTTTTTTATTATTTTTATTTTTATAGTTTTTATTTTTTATTTTATTATAATATATATATATCTCTTTTAATATTTCATAAATGTTATTTAATTTAATAGTATTCATTAATAATTAATAAGCCTACAAACAAATAAAAACAGTATAAAAAAAAAAAAAAAAATTGAAACTCTATTTATACATTATCATTTTTCATCTTTTTATTTTTAAAATTAAAAAAATTTTTTTTTATATCATTTAATATTCATTAGAATAACCTCGATCATATAATCACAAATCACAATCTTATAATAATAATAATAATAATAATAAATAATAATAATAATAATAATAATAAATAATAATAATAATAATAATAATAATAATAATAATAATAATAATACTACTAATAATAATAATAATAATAATAATAATAATAATAATAATAATAATAATAATAATAATAATAATAATAATAATAATAATAATAATAATAAATAATAATAAATAATAATAATAATAATAATAATAATAATAAATAATAATAATAATAATAAATAATAATAATAATAATAATAATAAATAATAATAATAATAATAATAATAATAATAATAATAATAATACTACTAATAATAATAATAATAACAATAATAAATAAAAAAATGATATAACATAATGTTTATTTATAATTAATAAAGAGAAATTGATAAATTAAAAAAATAACTATTATAGTTTTTTCTTTTCTTTTTTTTTTTTTTTTTATATTAAATATTACATATCATTATTTCAGTCAGATGAATTAACCATTTTCTTATAATCAAAAATAAAGATTTAATTATTTATTATTATTTATTATTAAAGAATAAAGATAATTATTAGTTATTTATAATTTGAAAAAATTCTTATTTTTAATATTTTGATTTTATATTATTTAAAATTATTAATTATCTTTTTAATATTTTATTATTTATTATTTATTATTATTTTTTATCCACATTTTTGTAATCTTATATGAATATATATGAAAAATTGATTTTGAGTACTATATATTAAGATTTTATTTTATTTTATTTTATTTATTATAATATTATAGTAGATATCTTTTATTAACTATAAATTATCATAATGATTAATAGTTAATATTATTAATATTAAGTATAATACTTAACATTCTTACCTATACATTATAAATCTGAACGATTAAAATATAATTTTATATATTTATTTTATATATATATATATATATATTTTTTAATTTTTAAATGTTAAATAATAAATAAATATTTTATTATGGAATAACTATTTTATAAATATTTTGATATATGAAACCAAGATATTTATATATATATATTATTAATTTATTTTAAATGTATGTTTATTTTAATTAATTTTTAATATATAATAATCCAGTCAAATCTGTATATAATTAATAAATAGAATTAATTGATTATATATAATCGAAAATATCATTTTTTTTACATTATTTTTTATTTATATATTAAAAACACAAGAAAATAAAAAAAGAAAAAAAGTAAATATAAAATTGTAATTATTTAAATTATTTATCTTTTATAAAATTAAGAAAATATATAAAAATTATAATAATAAATATTAATTAAGGACTAAAAACAAAAACAAAATAGATAAACAATAAATAAATAAATAAATAAATAAATAAGTAAAAAATATAAAAATAAAATAAAAAAAAATACAAATTTTCTAAAAGTTTAAAACATATAGTAAAAAAAAGGAAAACATGTCATATCAAAATATTGATAATAGTCCAATTGAAGTTTTAACTGCACAAGATGCTGTTCAAAATATGAATCCAGACCAAAATATAAGAGTTAATAGGTAATTATTTAATTTTCTATAAGTATATAATTATATATATATATATAATTTTAAATTATAATTTATTTAAATTTCGAAATGTATATATATATATATATATATATAAATTTTAAAATTTCATAAAAAATATCTAATAATATCTATTTATTAATAACAATAATAAAAATAATTATTTTACAATTTTATATTATTTTATTTAATTTCAATTTTACAATAAAAAAAAAAGATATGAAACAAAATTACCAATAAGAATTGATTTAGAAGCAGCATTAACATATATTTTTGGTTGTGTTTCAGGTATTAATAAAAAAAATAAACTAATTTTATAAATTGATAATTCTTTTTATAATAATTATAATTAATATTAATTATGATATTATTCATTTTATTATTTTATTATTTTTTTAATTATAAAATACATTAATAATTAATACATTTTTAATAAAAGGAATCTTTTTCTTAATTTTTGAAACTAAAAATGATTATGTTCGTTTCCATGCATGGCAATCATCTATTCTTTTTTGTGTATTATTGGTATATATATATATATTTTAATTATAGATTTCATAAAAAAATATTTTTTTTTTCTTTTCATTAATAAATGTTTATATATTTTTTTATTTTTGGTTATCTTTTTATCATTTATTAGGTTTTGAACTTTTTATTCATTAATACCTTTTTAATTCATTTATTAACTTTAATTGAAATTGGTCTTATAATTTTACTTGGGTATTTTTTTTTTTTTTTTTAAATAAAAATTATAATTTACATTAATTAAAATAAATTTTATAAAATATTTTTATAAAATGATTAATTCTTTTTTATATATATATATTTATTTCTTAATATTATTTGTATATAAATTATATTTAAAATTTATAAAGATATCAAGCATATATTAATGCTGATTCCTTATTCAGATATGAATTCCCAATAGTAGGTCGTATTGCATCTGATTGGGTTGATGCTGAATAAATTCGAAAAATAAAAAAAAATGAATTTCAAATTTTGAATTTATTACAGTATTTAAAAGAATAAAGATAATAAATAATTTAAAAAAATAATTTTAATTAATTCATATGTTAATATTTTAATATATAATACACAATTTTTCATAAATATAAAGAATTTATACAATACCCAAATTACATGTAAGAAAAACAGAAAAAAAAAAAAATGATAGATACAAAAGATAAATAAAAACAAACAAACTAACAAACAAATAAATAAATAAAGGAAAATAAAAAAACATAAATATATATAATAAAAGAAAAATATATTATAAAGAAATAAAATTAATAATAATAATAATAATAATAATAATAATAATAATAATAATAATAATAATAATAATAAAGCAAAAATAATAATACATAAGAAAAGTATAATAATTATTTTTATTTATTTATTTATTACATTAAAATAATAGTTATGATTAATAATATTAATACCAACAATAATTTAATGTAGTATAATTAATTAATATTATAAAATAAAAATAAAGTACTAATAGATAATATATATAAAAACATATAAAAAGAAAAGTAAATATATATATATATATATTTTTCATTATGTATATTATGTTTTTTATATATTTGCTTTGATATTAATATCTTTAAAAATTATATTTTAATATATTCGATAAAATTAATAAAAAAAATATTTGTATATATTTATTCTATATATGTTATTTTTGAATTATGACTGTTTTTTTTATTTAGAAAACTTTAATGTTTTTTTCCTTATTTTTATTTTATATATTATTTTATTAATAAATAAAAATAATAATAATAATCAAAATAAAAATGAAGGCAAAAGTATATATATTTTATTTTATTTTATTTTATTTTATTTTATTTTATTTACTAGGTGTCTTAAAATTTTTTTTAAAAAAAAATGAGTATAAAACTATAATTATGAAATATAAAAAAAGGTTTATTAAAGTATATATATATAAACAAATGTATTAAATTAAAGAAAAAAAAATTAAAACAATTACCAATTATCGAAAAATTATTATATAAAAAAAAAAAAAAAAAACTATATATATAAGTAAAAGAATAAAAAAAAAAAAAAAGAAAAAAGAAAAAAGAAAAGCATTTATATATATATTATTATTAAAATATATATAATAAAAACATTTTTCTTTTCTTAACATTTTTTTTTTTTTTTTTTTTTTTTTTTTGATATTAAATTTTAAACATATAAATTGTTAAATGCGCTGAAATAAATTAATTAAGAGTATTATTAGGAATGGTTAGTTTTCATTATAATTTTTTAATTTTTTTAATTTTTTTTTATTCCCCTCTATTTTTTTATGATTTTTTAATGGGAAGTAAAAAAAAAAAAAAAAAGAAGATATATGAGAATATTTGATTTTATTAATCATATAGATATGGTATTATTATTATTATATTATTGATTTGGAAGAAAAAAAAAAGATAATAAAAAAAAAAAAAAAGAAATATTATGATATATATAAAAGGAAATTTTTGGATATATGAAACATCTTGTGTATTATAAAATTTAATTTATTATTATTATTTATCCTTATTATTATGAAGTTAAAATGAGAATATATTATATATAATATATATATTTTTTAATTTGTTTATTAAAACATTTATCAATTCTATAATTTTATATACATTTAGCATTTTAATTTTTATCTTTATTTTTATTATTTTTTTTTCACTTTTTATTTTTATTATATTATATTATATTATATTATATTATATTATATTATATTATATTATATTATGTTTTATTTTTATTTTTATTTTATCTATAAATTTATTTATATTTATTTCTAACTTTTTTTTTGTATTCATTTCTTTTTTTTTTTTTTTATTTCTTTCTTTCTTTTTTTTTTTTTTTTTTTTTTTTGTTTTTATTCTCTTTATTTCTTTTGTTTATGCTTCTTTTTTCCTCCTGTTGTTGCTGCTGCAGTTGAATTTAAATCTGTACCTTGTGAATAAAGCATTTGATTATTCATGGCCATATTACCATAAAGTTGTTGTTGATATTGCATCATATCTACTGTTGGCATACCCATAGCTCCATCAATATAATATTGATTCATTAAAGTTTGAGCTTGAAGTTGTTGTTGTTGTTGAGCTGCTAACATTTGTTGATAATAATAATTATTCATTGGATCTGTTGGAACAGTTAAAGGTTGATTGAAATAACTAGAAGAAACTGTACTGGCAGCTCCTCCTCCTCCAAAGTAACTAGAATATACACCACTATCAGCTGCACTCAAATTTACACTATTTAATAATCCTTTTGTTGAATTAGTATCAGAAAATTCTGAATTGACCACTGATTTTGGTTTTTTAGGTTTAGCTGGAACACCTGCTGAAGCAGCAAGATTTGGGTTAGATTTTTTATTTTTACGAAGTTTTTTAGCTTCTATTGTAGATTGTGAACTTTTTGTATTTAAATTACGTTCTACTAAACCTCCTGATGCACTTAAATTATTATTAGTAACGGTTGAATTTGATGAATCTGATGAAGATATACCTACACCTTTAGAAGAAGTATTAAGGTAGGATTTCATCATATCTTCTTTTATACTTAAATCTGATGATGATTGAGGTAAAAGCTTTTCTGAAGAGGAACTTTTATAATTCATTTCTAAATCTTTTTCATTATTCTTTATAACTATTCTATTTCTCTTTTTTTCTTCTTCATCGGCATAACTTTTACGACCAATAGATAAACCCCATAATATTACAATACCAAATATAATTGGTACGGTTACTATGGCAATGAATGCCCAAAGTGGTAAACCTATAATTTCTATAGGTTCATCTTTCTTTTCTTCTTCATCAATATCTAGGTAAGTCGTTTTGGAATTACTATTATTAGATTTAGAAGTATCTGTAGAATTTGTTTTATTTTTTGAATTTTCAACAGGTGTTTTATTATTGGTGGTATTTTTATTGGTATCGACATTTTCAGTTGTATCTCCAGCAGCTCCAGTAACTCCAGTTTTATTATTCGATGTACCTGATACACATATATTATTGTTACAAACTAAGCCTTTAGCACAATGACTATCTTCTAAACAGGTTCCATTTTCTTGATGGACAGTAAAACATTGTTTTTGTGAATTTTTATTAGAAATCCATGGTGGTACATAACAAAACTTTAAAGATTCATCATATGATTGACATGTAGCATCGGTATCACAATAAGCTTCTGTACTTAAATAACATACAAAATCAGTTTGACCATCCCACCTTATACAAACATGTGTATCTGTTTCAGTATTAAATTTGGCACAATCTAAATTAGAGGTACATTGATTCTCTGCCTTTACATTATTTATATATTTTAATGATAATAATAAAATATAATTTAAAATATATTTTTTTGGTGTATAGTTTAACATTTTTTTTTCTATTTTTCTTTTTTTTTTATTGTATATTTAATATAAAAATGTTATATATATATATATAAAGTATTTTATTTATTTTATTTATTTTGTTTTCTTAGGGGTATTCTATTAACATATAATTTTTTTTTTTATTTTCTTGTTTTATTTTTAAGAATTTAATATAATAAATAATTTATAAATTTATTTTATATTTTTAAAAATAAAAAGAATAAATAATAAATATCTATATTTTTTATGAGAATCTTTAAAAAGTAATAATATTGAAATACAATATGTGTTATTATTTGAAATCCTGATTAAAATTATGAATATTATTAATTAATAGTGGATTTAGTAAATTAATTGGATTTATTGATAAATAATGGATATTGATATAATATTATCTTTTTAAATTTATTTTATATCTATATTTGATATAATTATCATGAAAAATTAAAAGTAATTTTCAACATATTATCTGGTATTCAATTAGCTAAATATAAATATAATATTTATACAAATAATAATAATAATATTATTATTGATATATATATAATAGAAGTTTAAATATATAAATGTTTAAAAATTAATGTCAAAATTTATATATATTTAACTAATAATTAAATAAAAGTAAACTTTTATATTTTAAGTAAGTTTATATAATTATATAATTTTATATTATATATTATTAATATTTATATATATTATTATTTTAAGATATAATTAATGCATATATTAACATCAAAAAAAAAATAATTTACAAAAAATTTAAGTAAATTTTATTATTTTTGTAAATATTAATATTAAAATTTAGAAAAAAAAAATTAAACCATTTTTAATTTTCTCCTTTCATTAATAATTTTTTTTTATCTTAATGTAATTAATAATTATAAACTTAATAAAAATATTAATTTTTTACAAAAATAATAATCTAATTTTACCTTTTTAATGTGTGTTTTTTTATTTTCTAAGGAAAAAAAAAAAAAATAAAATAAAATAAAAAATAATAATATAAATTAATATTCTTTATTTAATTCTACCTTTTTGAATTTTTTATTTTTTATTTTTTAAGGGAAAAAAGAATAAATAAAAATCTTTTTTTTTTTTTTTTTTTGTATTTTAATTATTATTATTACTGTATATGTAAAGAATTATTAATAGAAAAATACAAAAGTATATTATTATTAATGTACAATATATTATAATATATTATAATATATTATATAAATATGTTTTAAGTTAATTAATTTTATAATATATATTGAACTTCTATTAAGATTTTTATTTTTATTAAAAGTAAAACAAAATTTATTAGTATATTATAAATAAATATAATATAATTATAAATAAAATATAATACATATAGATAAATATAAAACATTTGATATTACTAATTATTTAATAATAATAATATTATTATTATTATTATTTATTATTATTCTTATTTATTATTCATTATTATTATTATACTAAATTTATTATTATAATGATAATAATTTTACTTTTTAATATTAAATAAATTAATATATAACCATTTTTTTTTATTTTTTATTTTTTTTTTTACTTTTAATACATAATTTAATAATTAATAATAAATTAAGTTTATTATTATAATTATCATCAATTAATAATTAATAATTAATAATTAATAATAATATTTAATATTATTATTATTATTAAATTTTGTTATTCTGATTTAAATAATAATAAATAATAATAATAATCACCATATCTTTTAATGATTATAAAATTTATAAAATCATTAATAATTAAAATTATTAAGAATCAAAGATTTAGATAATATTTATTAATAATAAATATTATAAAAATCCTTTAATAATATTAAATAATAATATATGGTATATTATATTAGAATATATAATTATATATATAAATATATAATTAATAATATCAATTTTAAAAAAATTTCATTTCATTATTAAATTATATAAATTAATACTTAATTAATAAAATAAAAATTTAAATATATAACAATATATTAATAATATATATTTAAATTAAATTATTATTATATATAGAAAAATAAAAAATATATTTAAATATATATTATTAATATATAATATAAATATATTTTTTAATTATTTTCAGTGTCACTTTTTTTTTTTTAATTGAAAATGACTTGATTAGAATATAAAGTTAATAATTAAAGTTTAATTTTATATATTATTATTTAATTTTTAATATATAATTAGCATTTAATAATTTGTAATTTAATTTATTAATTATTATATTCAATAATATAAATTCAATTAATTATAATTGAATATAATAATTAAATAGAAAAAAAAAAAAAAAAAAAAATAGAAAAAAAATCAGTACCGTTTTTTCTTAATTTATTTTTTTTTTAGAGTTGTTAAATTTATTAATTACTTACCATATTAAAAAAAATTCC